>VONZ01000563.1:310000-492730 GCA_012976165.1 Labeo catla | reverse complement strand
CCGCATCACAAGAGCAAGAGGTAAAGTCTGTCCCCACCGTGCCAAATTCTGTTCACACTTCAGACGCTACAGTTGCTGCGCCGCATCACAAGAGCAAGAGCTAAAGTCTGACCACGCCGCGGACGCTACAGTTGCTGCGCCGTATCACAAGAGCAACAGCTAAAGTGTGTGGTTTTCAATTTTATCAAGGATGGATCATCTTCTGTACCCTGACTGGTAGTCATCACATCACTTAGCTTCTTATTTGCAAATATATTCTTATTATTTTTGTAGTCAACAATCTCATGAGAAGCTGTCCTTTACACCATCCGTCACCCACCGAGCGATGCCTCACTATTGATCTGTCACTGTCAGTGTGAGAAATAAAGCAGCGTCTCGCTATGGTAAGAGTGTTTCAGGTGAGCGATGGGTCAGTGAGCGTGTCACACCACCTGACGCCGTGGGTCATTCCCATAGATATGGTGTGATGGGACAACACTCACCACCCAACGCTATCCACAGCCATCCAAGACAGCAAACCCACAAGTTGTTGACTATAGAGTCCATTCCATCACCCACTGATGTGCTTCATCAAGCTCAGTGATAAGAGAAGCTGTGATGCGAAGACTACCAAATCTGAGTTTATTATTTGTTATTACTAGCATTTATTATTATTATTTTCTTTATTCATTATATTGTGGGTTTTTCTGATTATTTTGTTAATTTATGTTGTATTTATTGTATAACATAATTGCTAGTTATTTTCATGTTAATATTATATATTCCACTATAATTATTTGTTATTTTATATTACATTATTGTTATTACTTAATGGATCATCTTAACTAGTTACTTTATTGTGTATTTGACAACTATGAAGTACAATTAACACAATATTTATTAGTCTCTTTTGTAATTGTGTTGTATTTAGACCTAACAATTTGAGTCATATCTCCATGACGACATGAGACTTTCACAGGTTGGATTCGTGCCATTGTCTGTAAGGAGGGCCACGGCAACATTTCCAAACTCAGTCTTGTCCTAAATAAATAAATGGAAAAAAAAAAAAAAAAAAGATACAAATCACAAACATATCCATGGTGTCCAAAAATAGTAGTGTACATTTTTTTTTTTTCATTTTAAAACAGTTTCTGACAAATCTCACAAAGACGAAGCTAAAGTAAACTAAAATTCACACAAAAATGAGAATTCAGTCATTATTTACTCACATGCCATATGGCCTTTCTTTTTGATACCACAAAAGAGGGAATTAAAAAATGGTGGAGAGAATTTTTTTTTTTTTTTGGCAAAAATTCTGTTGGTCTGGTGTGGAGGACTGCATTTATGAAAATGTATTTGTTCAACACATCATTCCGGCTCACCCAGGATTTACAATCAAGATTGTAAATGTTTTAAGGTTTAAAACACTACACAAAACATGACTGTCTGAAAACTCCAAAATATTACACATGTATTAATGACAATGCAAGAACTTGCTTTGACAGCCAGAAAACAACATATATTCACCTCAGAAAGAAAAGTATGTGCAAAATTTTCTAGAAGACATGCGTTGCATGTGTGTAATTGACTGAATTTTGATTTTTGGGTGAGCTGTCCCTTTAAAAAAAAACAAACAACTGGTTTGAACAAAACAACACATGGAAACACAGATGTAGTAAAACCAATCAAACATTGATGAACTGATGAACAACAGTAAACACTTTTGCATTTTGATGAAATACATACAATGGTACTGTCAGTTATTCAAGAAGACCTACCGTGCAGGTTCTGAAAAAGCCAAACACACAGGAAGGACAGTGGAATGGGCCAGTGTGTAATTCCTATAAAACCAAAAATAAATAAATAAATAAATAAATAAACAAACACAAAGGAAGTGTATAAAGTTGACTGTGATGTTACAATCACGATTTTAAATATTCCAATTAGACATATACACAAATAACACGTTCACATCTTTAAAGGAACACTCCACTTTTTAAAAAAGCCGATCTCCGGGTCTGGCGGTAGCACTTGTAGCATAGCTTAGCATAGATCATTGAATCCGATTAGACTGTTAGCATCTCGCTCAAAAATGGCCAAAGAGTTTCGATATTTCTCCTATTTAAAACTTGACTCTTCTGTAGTTACATCGTGTACAAAGACAGACGAAAAATGACTCATTTCGACGTAATAATCAAGGAACTTTGCTGTCACACCATGGGTGCAGCAGGCACAATGATATTATGTAGCCGTCAACTCTTCATCAACTTAGTGCCGGTCACTTTCGGGCGCTGCATAATATTATTGTGCCTGCTGCACAGTTCCTTGATTATTATGCCGGAATGATAGTTCCTAGCCATATCAGTCTAGAATATTGCAACTTTTCATTTCAAGTTTTAAATAGGAAAAATATCGTCATTATATATGGTCATTTTTGAGTGAGATGCTATGAAGTCTAATCAGATTCAATGATCTATGCTAAGCTATGCTAAAAGTGCTACCGCCAGACCCGGAGATCGGCTGAATGGATTTGAAAACGGCAAAACTCAACTCAACTGTTTAACTCTAGGGGAGTTGGACAATGAGCCTATTTTCAAAAAAAGTAAAGTGTTCCTCTTATGCAACCAGCAGGGCTCAACGCTAAGGATTTTTTCTACCAGCCCAGTCCGGCCAGTGATTCAAATTGGCCCTGCCACAAAATTTTTTGAATAGGTGCTGTTATCATTGCTTTTGACTTATGTTATCTATTATCTTAATAAATAAACTTATGACACCAAACTTTTACATACCAATTACATTGTGCAGTTCTCGATTCCTATTTCAATACCACAGCAAAACCTACTAGCCTAACAAATTTAAAGTTCAAAAATTTTTTGTTTGTTCAAAAATTGTTATTAATATTTTTGCCAATAAAGCAATTTTGAATTATAATACATAAATAGCCCTCCATATATTTAAATCCAAGAAAATACATTCACATTCACCATTTTTTTTTTCTACAACAGGTGTGAACATACACATTTGAATTAAAAATAAGGAACACAATATACATTACCAAAAAACACATACCATTACAGTAAATTAAAAAAAAAACGTTAAAGTTTATGACCCTGAAATACATTTTGAAATATATTTTGCTTTATGAAGGATGAAGTTAAATCTATTTTAATTAAAGTCTCAAGTCTCAATTTATTTATAGAGCACAATTAAAAACAACTACAGTTGACCAACGTGCTGTACAATGTTCTAAAAGATTTATAAAAATATATAGACCAAGCAAACAACAGACAACAAACAACATCACAAGTCATATGCTATGCTGAATAGATATGTTTTTAACTTTGATTTAAAAATATGTAATGTCGGTGCAGTTCTAATATGGATCAGTAACGTGTTCCAAAGTTTAGGTGCGGCTTTAGCAAAAGCTCGATGACCCCTAGATTTTAATTTTGACTTTGGAACAGTCTGGTTGGCAGACCTAAGAGTTCTTTCCAGAAGATATTCATGCAACAAGGAGGGAACAAGGCCATTTAAACATTTAAAAACAAACAGAACCACTTTAAAAATCAATTCTAAAGCATACTGGGAGCCAGTGTAAAGACATTAACACAGTAGTAATATGTTTGTATTTACGAACACCTCTTAAAAGACGTGTGGCTGCATTTTGGACCATTTGTAATCTAGATGTTAAATAAAAAAAGAAATAAAAGCATGAACTGCTTCATGCAAAAGCATGAACTTTAGCCAATGCTCTTAACTGGTAAAAACTTGATTTGACAATCAAATTTAAGTGCACTATCAAATAAGACGCCCAAGTTTTTACACATGATTTAACTGAAGATAAAACATTAGAATTTACATGAGAAATGTTTGGAACAGCAGAAGAGCCAAACAAAAAGAGAAATTCTTTAAGAATTTTTTTTTAAAGAAATTCAAAGACATCCAGGCTTTGACATCAGAAATACAAGCACAGAGGGAGTCTACACCATTTTTGTGCTTCAAGGGGGAATAAAGTTGAGTACCGTCGGCACAGCAGTGATAGTACATGCCTTGCTTTTTTTTTAAAAAATAGAGGCTAAAGGAAGCATATATAAAGAAAACAATAAAGGGGCCAAAATAAAGCCTTGGGGGACCAGCCATGAACAGTATTGCCCAATATTGATTGAGAAGCTTCTATTTTTAAGATATGACTGAAACCAACTTAATGCAGTTCCTCTGATGCCAACAACTTGCTCTAGCAAGTGTATCAAATGCCGCACTTAAATCTAATAACACCAGTACAACAGAGTCACCTGAGTCAGTGGCCATTAAAACATAATTTAAAACTTTTACAAGTACTGTCTCTGTAGAGTGAAACTTTCTAAAACCTGATTGGAAAACATAAAATCTTATTATCATTCAGAAATCTCTGCAGCTGGTGAAAAAAACACTTTCTCCAAAATTTTGGATTTAAAAAAAAGAAATATTAGAGATAGGCCTGAAATAAGATAAGACTGTTGGATCCAGACAAGGACTTTTTAGAAGAGGTTTAACAGTTGCATGCTTCAAACAATCAGGTACGGTTCCTGATTCCAGGCACTTATTAATAAAAACTAGAAAAACAGGCCCAACCACATCAAAAACTTCTTTAAAGGGGTCATCGGATGCCCATTTTCCACAAGTTGATATGATTCTTTAGGGTCTTAATGAAAAGTCTCTAATATACTCTGATTAAAAATTGTAAATGGTTTTGTAAAACAACACCCTTTTTACCTTGCCAAAATCAGCTCTGCAAAAATCATCTCATTCTAAGGGGTTGTTCCTTTAAATGCAAAGGAGCTCTGCTCGCCCCACCCCTCTCTTCTCTCGGTGGAAAGACGGTCTTGTTTACATTAGCCGCTAAACTTTCTAACTACCACGTTATAAGGAAAGGCGATTGCAAAGATTTATTAAAACGCTTACACTCACTTCTGCTGTAAGTGAAGCTGGATCATGAATGATTCGCGCAAACAAACGGATATATGTAGATCAGGAGGCGCATTCCCTTCACAAACAAACGTAATCTACTGCATCTTCAGCGGCTCAGGTGTCTGGAGTAAATGACGACCACTATGTTCATTATTACATCCAGCAACACAACACCTAAATCGCTCAGTCGGAGATATTCTTGTCTAACTTACATCCCTGCTCTGGCATCAAAACATGTAAAGTTACTGGACTGTGACAGCTGGTCTAAGGTAAGAGTTCATGTCAAAAAACTATCGTGGGAACGGCCTCTGTTGGTGTGACGGCACACCGACAGGCATCTGAGAACAGCTCAATTTGAAAAAGGTGATATTATTTTTACAGATTAATTAAAAACCACTGGATGGATTTTTATCATTATAGGGTAGATTTGTACATACACTGCCAACACACATTAATGTTCAAACAATATGAAAAAGTGAACTTAGCATCCGATGACCCCTTTAAAAAGACAGGGAGATATAACATCACAAGGAGACCCAGATGGCTTTAGTTGATTAACAATCTCATGTATAATAGAAATGGAAACAGAGCTAAACTGGCTAAAGATAGCACTAGGATTTAAAAAAAAAAACAAAAAAAAAAACACCAGGATCATAAGTAGAAGGCCTAATATTCTGCCTAACTTTCCTTACCTTCTATTAAAAAAAAAAAAAAAACTCAGCTGTTTCAGAAAGGTAATTGCAAACAGGAGGATTCACAACAGCATTTATAATACTGAAGAGCATTCTTGGTCTATGAACATTCTTATCAGTCAGCTCAGATAAATACATAGATTTAGCAGATCTTACAGCATTCTGATATTGAGAAAGAACACTAAGATTTCATAAAAAAATCTGAAGCTTATCTTTCTTCCATCTTCTTTCAGCTCTTCTGCAAGTCTGTCTGAGAGCGTGTGTAGCATCATTTAACCAAGGTACAGACTTTGGTTTAGATTTTTTAAACTACAGAGGAGTTACAGAGTCCAAAATATTAGTGCAGACATCATTAAAAGAATGTATAAGCTCTTCTGCACTTTGATCAGATGGAAAGGAGACTAAAGATTGAGAACATTGATAAGAAAGTATCACTAGTGGAGGAAGATATTATTTGAGTCATACAGGCAGGTTTACATGATTTAAAGGAGAAGTCCACTTCCAAAACAAAGATACAAATATAATGTACTCACCCCCTTGTCATCCAAGATGTTCATGTCTTTCTTCCTTCAGTCGTAAAGAAATTACGTTTTTTGAGGAAAACATTTTAGCATTTTTCTCCATATAATGGACTGATATGGTGCCCTGATTTTGAACTTAGAAAATGCAGTTTAAATGCGGCTTCAAATGATCCCAAATGCGGTTGTAAACAATCCCAGCCGAGAAAGAACGGTCTTATCTAGTGTAACGATGGGTTATTTTAATAAAAATAATACAGTTTATATACTTTTTAATCCCAAACACTCATCTTGTCTTACTCTGCCTGGACTGTTTTTGTTCCAGTTCATGACAGTTAGGGTATGTCGAAAAACTCCCATCTCATGTTCTACCTGAACTTCAAAATAGCCCTATATCGCAGTTTTACCTTTATTGTTAAGGGTGTTTGATCTTCTTTGCATGTTCACTTTGCAAAGACTGGGTCGGTACTTCTGCAGTGATGTAGTATGATTTTGAAATGATTTTTGAAGTTGAGGGAGAAAATAAGATTAAAGTTTTTCAACATACCCTAACTGTCTTGAGCCAGAATACACAGTTCAGGGAGAGAAAGCCAAGACGAGCGTTTGAGATGAAAAAGTATTTAAATTGTATTTTTTTAATGAAAATAACAGATTGTTTCACTAGATAAGACCCTTCTTTCTCGGTTGGGATCATTTACAACCGCATTTGGGATAGTTCAAAGCCACATTTAAACTGCATTTTGGAAGTTCAAAATCAGGGGAAGTTCAAAATTTTCTCCATTATATGGAGAAAAATGCAGAAATGTTTTCCTCAAAGACAATTTCTTTACGACTGAAGAAAGAAAAACATTAACATCTTGGATGACAAGGGGGTGAGTACATTATATGTGAACCTTTGTTTTGGAAGTGGACTACTTGAACAACAGGAGATGACAAAAGGACCTGTAAATAAAATAAGTTTATGATCTGAGAAACTATAATCACCTAATTCAATGACCAACACTGAAAAACCACGGGACAGCACACGGGTCAAATGTATGTTCATGTGAATGAGTGGGACCTTTCACCAGTTGAACTATAGTAGTCAACATTTGAAGTGGATCAAAACTTTTCATCAAAGTTGTCCTAAAATTAAAACAATACCCGTTATTGTCTTAGGACATCTTTGATGAACCTTTCTGATCCACTTCAAATGTTGACTACTGTAGATCAAATTAGTCTATAAGGTTAATGAAGTCCTTAGCCAACAGATTAGAGGGACAGCACACATGAACATTAAAATATCCAAGGATCAAAACCGATCAAAATTAGAAATAATACCACTCAAAAAAAAAAAAAAAAAATTCAGAAAAAAAAAAAATAAATAATAATAATAATGATAATAAGCAAGAAAGCATTTAAAGCATTTGAATTTTTATTTTCTATATTCACACATATTATATTGTGATTTTGTTCATTTATACTGTATTTATTGTATAATATTATAATTATAGTTATGCCCATGTTATTATATATTCTATTGTTATTCTATGTTATTACATATTACATTATTGCTTTTTTTTAATGGATCATGTTAACTGATTATTTTATTGTGTATTTGTTATTTTACTATACATTTAATATTAAGCAACTGTATTGTTGATATTATTTTAAACTCAGATCTTTTTTTTCTGTTTTATTATTATTGTCTTATTTTAAAATCATTCATTGTTATCATAAATATTCTATTATTATTTGCTATGCTATCCCCAGGATTTACAGACAAGTCATAAAACATTTAAAAAAAAAAAAAAACACACATTGTTTTAATAGGATGACCAGACGTCCCGGTTTTCAGGGTACACTGTATAACAGGGGTGGGCAATTAATTTTCCCAAGGGGCCACATGATAAACTTTGGCAGCTGCAGAGGGCCAGACCAATACACTTAACTCAGTTCTGCCCAATATATGTTATATCTCTTTATAAAAAAATAAATAAACATTAAATTAAACATTACAATCAAACAATGAAAATATGGAGCACATATTTTTATTTCTGTTTAATGAACATTAACAAAAAAAAATTCAAAAAATATTGCAGTTTTCAAAAACTATACCATCACAACTTTGTAGGAAAAAAGCAAGTATTACAAAGATTAGCATGACGCAGTTTCAGCGTTATGGACGTGACATTTGCAGTCAAAACCTTGAACATAAGTTCTCATAGAATGTATTCATTACCAATAACTTGTACAATCTATTTATATTTTTCTAAAACCCTGAGAAAAGTATCAATATAAAAGCAACAATATCTGCCGAATGGAGAAAGGTTGGCAATTCACAAAACATAGGCTATATGCATTTTTTGTTTTCTTCAAGAAATTCGTTTTTTTTGTTTCTGAGGAAAATATCGAATTTATCCGACTACGGAAATCCGTATGAAATGCTTTAAAAACGGAGACGCCTTTAGAGAGAAATGCAACCTTCATACAGATTACATAATCAGGGGGTATTTGATTTCGTTTTGAATTTGTTCGTTTTAAAGTAGACATTTTAAACTTTCTATATTTCTCATATATGTGAGACAGTCATACGATGAGTTTCAGTTCTTTATTTGTGACGCGCTTCAGAGACAGATGGGAGGAAGCGCGTCCTGTTTGTTCTCATTACTCTACAAAAGCAACGTTTCTTGTTATTATGAGTTTAAAGAAATAAAATTTGTTTCATTATCAGGAAAAATGCAAGTGATCGCGCGGATGCTTCTGTCATGCAGGTGAATTCCACACTCCGCATAAAAACGCACGCTCCGGTTTATTAAAATACATCTTGACCAGTCTACATCCGAGACAGATGCAATTATAACTTAAACATTGAAGGCTATTTGACGTTTTAAAGTGATCTTATAGACGGATGCCGCTTGTTGATCATTATTAGTTGCTGTCCATTAAGATGTGGCTTTTAAAAAAAAAATTAAAAATGCTAGCCTATGCAAATAAGACTGCAGTTTCACATTTTGCATCTGCATAACAAAGTACATTTTTAACATGCAATGATACGAAAAATTAATCTCTTACAGTTAACGGCAAACTCACATTTCTTGAACGCAATATGATCACGAACATATTTGAGATACGGTTACACGAACGGACGCAATTGTTAATAATAATAAAAATAATAATAATAGCACTTTGAAAATAAAAGCAGTGCGGTTGTATTTCGTGCACATAATTACACCTATTTGCGATTGACTTTTAATTCACCAATTACCTCACGCAGCCGGTTATGGATAGCCAGAGGGTCGGATGTGGCCCAGAGGCCGTACAATGCCCAGGTCTGCTGTATAACAAGGTATGACAAGGTTGCGGGATTGTTTTGCACACAATAGGCCTAATAAACATTCATGAAACTTCAGCTGCCACAGCTCCGATATAAATAATATAAAAAAAAACAAACTAATCAATTACACCATGTCCTAACTACACTAAAAAAATATGAACTTTCACTGTCGTTAGTTTCACTCTATACATCCATGTTAACATTACTTAAAAAAATGCATGTAACGCCATGGACTTAATATAACTGAGTGGTTTCTACAAAAAACTAACATTGTCAGCTTTGCTTAACAAGTGTTTGTTCAGTCAACTTAATATAACTGAGTGGTTTCTACAAAAAGCTAACATTGTTAGCTTTACTTAAGAAGTGTTTGTTCAGTCAACTTAACAATGCTGAGTGAAACGCACAAATTAGTAAAACGATGTAGGATGGACCTTTAGGTGCACTGTAACTGCAACAGAAGACAGACAAACCAGGAAAAGACGCGGGTGACTCAGCTTATCAGGTATGAATTCAATTCTTTACCATCCTGATAAATACTGCTTTGAAAAAGTGATTTAAGTCTGCACAAAGGGTTTTTATTAAAGTTATCAGTATATTTTGGTGCCTGGCAATGCTAATCTGTTCCATACAGGCTACATTTTCATTCTCTAGTATGTTTCCATTTTAGTCAGTTATGCTAACTCGTGTTTCTCTCTCAAAACAAGCACGTGGCAATGTAAGGACTGCAAAATAACAGTGTCAACTAGATGGCAATTTTTGAAGCACTATAATGTTAGATTAACACATGGCTAATTTGGTCACAGTAATTGTTTCCCATGCACTATATAATATGGAATTAACATGGAATTAAAATGGAATGTACTACGGAGTTATCTTAATCGCTCATATGCTAAGGATACTAGTGTTTACGATGTTCTATTTAGTTGTTCAAGCCCATGTGGAGGTAGCCTAATTGCTTTTTGTCTTCAGATTTCATTGGAAATCCCTGAATGTAAATTTAAAAATGAAAGATATCCTCAGTGTTGTGTTATGTCTTTTAAATCTCTAGATTGCTGCTGAGTTTACTTGAATTACCACCACTCAACTGATTTAGACAAACACTGGGTGGATACAGAAGTAAACTGGCCAGCATCTACCAATAAAGGAGCTGCAGGACGGAACATGTGTAAACTAATGACTGTCACTGAGAAGGTCTGTAATATCTGTTTATGATATGGTGCTTGTTTTCACTTTGGCATGGTGAATTGTAATTTTGTCTGTTCTTAATTTTTTTTCCACAGAACAATACCGACTCAATTTGGATCTGTGCATCTTAAAGGGATAGTTCACCCAAAACTTTGTCATCGTTTACTCACCCTCATGTCATTCCAAACCTGTATGATTTTCTTTCTTCTGTTGAACACAAAAGATGATATTTTAAAGGATGTTGGTAACCAGACAGCAATTGACTTCTATAGTATGGAAAAAATATACGTAAGTCAATGGCTACTGTCAACTCTCTAGTTACCAACATTCTTTAAAATATCTTTTGTGTTCAACACAAGAAAGAAAATCATACATGTTTGGAACAACTTGAGGGTGAGTAAATAAGGACAAAACTTTAATTTTTGGGTGAATTGTCGTTTAATAAAGACTATGAAATCCTCATGAAGGAGTATACAGTAAGTGTTCTCAGGCATTCTTTTGAACACTAGACAATACAATACAGTAATCAACTGTATAGTGCAAGAACAACAACAAAAAAAAAAACTATATATATATATATATATATATATATATACACACACACACACACACGCATATACATACAGTAGTTTTTTAATGAAACACTTAAACCTGAGTAGCTTAGTAACTAACATGGTAGCAGTTGTAGTTTTAGTGATTGTTGATTGCTTTGTTGTACCTTGAAATCCAGTGTCAGATTAGGCGACACATGGATGTAAAACATTAAGGCACAGACAATAGACCTTAGTCAGGTTAGATGGCATATTGAATTTAACATGAAAATTAGACTGTAAGGGATGGATTTACAGTCTTTACAATTACACACTGCATAAAGATCCTGCATAAAACTGACAACTTTTAAAACTGGAGTTTGGAGTTTCATGGAGTTTGTGTCCACTGAAAGTTTTTTTTTTTTTTTTCCCCATCTTGAAAATGTATGTTTTACAGTACAATTCATTGAATGCATTGTAACCTATTACTTACAGCCCTATTTATTCCGGTCTAAAATTAATATGACCCAGCTAAGGTCTGTGGATACATAATTCTCAGAATCTTTGCTTTTACTGGATGTATTGCTAAGTGATGTTAAATTTGCAACCTGCATTTGTTGGTGTAATGAAAATTACTGAACAGCTTTACTGTTTTCATGCCTTCTAGGACTTTGTGAATGCTGAAAGAGGCCTGACTAATACAGCCATTGGAATTTACATCAAACCTGGTCTGTGACCCTCCATCAGGTTTTGGAATCAACTAAAAGTGCAGAAGCATGGAGATGTCACCTAGGCTTGTGCTCTGCATTTGAGTGTCATATACAGCATGAATCTGTATTACATCAAGACCTTGGGAAGAACTTTTTCTGTTGACAAGAATGTTGTTGCCTATCTTGAACTGAGAATATTACAATTTCTTGAAGTTGCTCATTGTAAGACCTTGAGAAGAAAATAAATGTATTTTGTTTCTAAAAAATGCTTGACATTAATGTTTTTTTTTTTTACTTGCACTCATAGAGCAAATAATTAATAAGGTAATAAGGTAAATTAAATTAATAAATGAGTTCACTTTACGTAATAAACTTTTATAAATTTAACAAAATTATTAAGTAAACAACACATAATATGTAACAGACAAATTCAAATGATTTGTATTTACTTCAAGAAATTTTGTCAGCTTTACTTGAATTGTTTTTGTTCATACAACTAAATTGTTACTTGTACAAATTGCTCAATGTAGTTGCGTGGAACCACTTGACAGTCTTTTAAGTAAGTCCAACAAATCATTTTTTTGAGTGTACATGCGACAAGACAATCGCTCAAATATCTCAGCCATTCAGAAGCACTGAAGTGCACCGCACTCCCAACAAAATTTAACAAGTTTATAATCTAATTTATGAACATTAAACCATTTTAACATCATTTAAAAAAAAAAAAAAAAAAAAAAAACATTTTTGTCATGGAAAACTGAGATCTCAGGTAAATTATTTATTGTTGCTTTCAGTATATGGCTATAAATGTCAAGCAATATGATATTCAAACTCACATTAAACACTAAATAAGTAAGTTCACTCGCTCAATTACATTTGCAGAAAGCACATACTTTGTGAAGAATGCTAAACAATAAGCCTGATTACGGACTTTAAGAAAAAAAAAAAAATTGTATTTCCAAACATAAAATTTGAAAAGTTATAATTATTGTACTTACAGTTGTGAAAATGTTACGTAGTTTAAAAATAACATTTATTAAATAAAATTGCATTTACCATATGTTCTCATATTTACAGTTTTATTTTAATTGTAATGTTTTTCAAAAGCCATAATTTTGTTATAATACTACTGTTTTTAGGTTTGCTATTTGCAATACTTACTATTGACTATTGTATTTAAAAATGTAGCCGTTTTTAATTCGGAGATAATAACAACCACAAGTGAGATTTCAGTGATATTTTGACCACTGAACTAGGAAATGTCCCCAGTTTTCATTTAAAAAAAAAAAAATCTGGTCAACTTAATTTTAAATAAAAGAAACTTGCACTGGCATCTTAAAACTTGCATCAAGATGTAACGTTTTTTCTAAGGCACGTTTATAAAAGATATGTCCTAATTGAGGTATGATCTAACCCTGGCTCAACCTGAAGGCCTAAATTGCTGCAACTACTACTACTACTACTACTACTAGTGATGTGCGATACCACTGGTTTCCTATCCGATCCGATACCAAGTAAAATGAAGGCGAGTATCGGTGATACCGATCCGATACCGATACTTTGCCCAAAAATTACTGTTTGGGAAATTAAAGTAACAAGTAGTGTACTCAAAAGTGTCACTTCATACTGAATACAAGACATATTATGGGTTCTTCTTGTTTATTGATGAAGAATTATCATACAAAAAAAGAGCCAACTTACATATTTATTGACAGCATCTGAGCATGTATATCTTAAAACGCCTGCCTGAACATCTTAACATAAAACAATAAACATTCACACTTTTTGGTTTAGTGACATGTTAATCCAGCCTCCTTGAAGATTTTTAACCTTCCCTCAAAATTTCTCTCATTCACAGGTTTTTGTTTAGGAACAACAACATATTAACAGTTTTTCCTTTGAGTCTGCTCCTTTTTTTGCTCACAACCTCGCCTGCCTTTGAAAAGATTCTCTCTGCAGGTACAGAAGAAGCAACGATTCCCAGGTATCTGACTGCAAGTTTACTCAGGGCTGGGAAGGTTTGTTCATGCTCTTGCCACCAAAGTAGTGGATCCTTATCTCGGGGAATTAGGTTTTCCTCTGAGTACCGACGTACTTCAATGAGTACATCAGTGGAAGCTGACCGATGATGTTGGCATGACAAAACCTGTTTGTCAAAATTGGTCCATATCCCTCCTTTGGTCGCAGCTGGACCAGATGGTGCAGGACCCTGATTAGACCCTGAGGTAGAAGGCACTGAGGTAGAGCTAGCAGTAGGCATTGAGCTTGGAGTTAAAGTGAAAGCTGACTCTCCTGTCTGACAAACTTCCTGCATTTCAGCGCAGAGGCGTTTTTTCATTACCTCAACATTGTCTTTGTCTCGAAATCCAAGATGTTTAAACCTAACATCTAGAAAGGTACTGGCAGCTAGACAGTGAATGCTCTCAATACCCCTAAATCTGCGCTGACACTGCTGTGCTAGCTGTGTGGCAAGTGGACTGCCCTGACGTTCACAAGCTGCCACTGACCTGTGAATGAGTGCCACGAGTGGAATCACTTTGGACACTGAAACATGTTTTGCAGCTGAAATGTCCCGGGTTACTTCTTCAAATGGTTGGAGTGTGTCAACTGTTTGCTTTATGAAGGATAATTCTCCCACGTTTAAGCACAGTGCATTTTTTCCTAAAAGGCAGAGGGCTGTGGTTACAGCTTCATTTTGCTCATAGAGCCTCTCTAGCATGTAAAAGACAGAGTTCCAGCGGGTCTCTACTGACTGAATTAGCTTGTGTTCTGCTATTTTCAGCTGTTTCTGAATATCCCTGAGCTTCTCTGTGGCCTTACTGCTGTGGTGAAAAAAGGAGACAATCGCACTGCATTTTTCCAGGACCTTCACCATTTCTGGGACATTTTTGAGACTGTCCTTTACAACTAGATTTAGTGTATGTGCAAAACAAGGATGATGCCTCCATCCTGCCCTGTGTACTGCTGCAATCATATTTGCAGCATTATCTGTCACAACTGCAACCACTTTCTCAGTTATGCCCCATTCTTCTGTGATCCGCCTAAGCTCTAAGCTGATATTATCAGCTGTATGCTGCCCATGGAACACATGGGTTTCCAAAACAAATTCCCTCATTTGCCAGTTTTCAATGACATGACATGTTACAGTCAAATATGCCTCTGTGGACACTGAAGTCCACATATCAGTGGTAAGTACGACACTATTAACATCTTGCAAAGATGACTTTACTTTCCCTTTACACTCATCATACATGTTTACAAGATGAGTCTCTGTGAGCTTTTTTCTTCCTGGGAGTTTGTACTTTGGATCAAGAGCTCTCACAAATCCCTGGAACCCTTGGTCCTCCACTATAGACAGGGGCTGGAGGTCTTTTGCTATCATCTCTCCCAGGCATCTTGTGAGTTCTGCTGCTCTTGGGGAATTATCTACAAATAATATAGAATATAAAGGGCAAATTAAATGATAAACTGCATTGAATGCTTGATCTTACTTGATCTATGAAACCAAACTTTTAAAATAGCTTCCACAAAGTAGAAAGGAAATGGTACTTTACATACAGTTTCTATTTTATAAAAAAATGCTGTGACTCAAATTGAAATGGCTAGTACAATACATAATTAGAGAAGTACTATAATAACTTCATAATTGTCAGAACCCACATTTTGACATTTCTATTTAACCATCAGTCAAAATAAATGAGATGGAGAATAATACAACTGAGAATTATTCAGCAGAGTAGATCATTTAAATTACATTGACAAGGCTGCATTGGACTTTACAGTACGTTTGCCAGGAGAAGTATTTGATAGGTAAGAAGACAGATAATATTGTATCAATAGAATAATTCTCAGTTGTATTATTCTCCATCTCATTTGTTTTGACTGATGGTTAAATAGAAATTTAAAAATGTGGGTTCTGACAATTATGAAGTTATTTTGGTACTTCTCTAATTATGTATTGTACTAGCCATTTCAATTTGAGTCACAGCATTTTTTTTATAAAATAGAAACTGTATGTACAACCAAAGTTCTAAAACAAATTTGTTTTAACAATTCAGGGAACTGCCGTTGTTTTATCATTGTCACAAAAACCCAAGCCCCCAAAATATAGCCACATCGCCTCATTTTCTCCCTAGTCTGTACCTGGATATTGCCTGCCTGCTGCACCAAAGGACTCTGAAAGCGATGTCTGTCTCGCCCTAGCAGCACCTGTACCTCTGCTTTCCTCCTCCTCTGACCGCCTCGTCATGACGTTGTCATATTCTGTCTTGTGATTTATATGTAGATGTTTGATTAGGTTTGTGGTATTACCACAGTACCTCACTGTTTTGTTACACGTGTCACAAACCGCATCGTTTGAGTTTATGGAAGTGAAGTAGCTCCACACATAACTTCGCTTGCGTTCAGCCATATCCAATCCGTCGGACTGATAGCGTGACTGAACAACATGTGCCAGGCAGCGGACTGAGTGGCTATAGCGTGCTCTGCAGTTGTACAGTGCCATATTACGCACATGACTTGGCAGGCGGAAGAACAAGTAGTTCCGACTAAGTTGGCATTATTCAGATAAACTAGGGTAATTGTGGTTACTTTCCGCTGTATTTCTATTTCCAATAAACTACATATTTGCTTCAAATTACTGAAATATCGATATTTTGATAAGATAATCGATTCTAGAACATACAAAGCTGGTATCGGAGATATCGATATTTTAGTATCGATCCGCACATCACTAACTACTACTGTTGGTGTTGTTTCCAGTTTGTCACTTACCACGACAGGAGCGTTTGGCCTTCTTCCATCATATCCGTGAGTTGCTGGGCTTTAGTAGGCACTCATACTCGCTCGCGGTATCAAACTGTATCGCGGCACATCGCTTTCTGTAACGTTACTCATTGGAGCAGCTGCAGCGCTTAATGGCTCGTTTGTAGCATTGAGTCGGGCGTCTTTCTTCTTTACTTTATTATTTTCCATTCGGAAAGCAAGCACGTGCGAAAAGCTTAGCGTTTCACTGTGCCCCGAAGTTCAAGTTTGCTGAACGCTGACCCGGAAATTCGCATCACGTGAAACCGTGTGACTAATAGCAGATCTATACGTCACAGCGTGACCTCCTAGCTGAATTAAGCATAGGTTGTTTGCAATCACGTGATTCTGAGGACGCGCGAAATGCAGATGGTGGGCAGGAAGTGATTTTTCTTTATAGGAATCAATAGCAGAATCTCAAAATGACTTTATAGAGAAATATCACTTCCTGCATCTCTAGCTGCATTTCGCGCCACAGCAATGACGTCATGTGCAAACAATCTATTAAAAAAAAAAGACGCTGCATAGCATGAGGTCATCAAGTTGTGAATGAAAAATAAACATTTTACATTTTTGGAGTGTGTTTCACAAGAAAATACTATTTCGTTTTTTTTTTTTTTCTACTTAATTTAAGGTTTAATTCTGAGAAAATTGTTTCTATACCACATATTTTCCACAACGAGTTGCGAACAATATTTAAAGCTGATATAAAGCCATATTTTATGCAAATCTCTGGTCAGCAGGGGAGCAGCTAACAGAGCTCTGGTGAAAAAAACAGCATATGCTGGTAGGTATGTTTTGATGCTGGAATGCTGGTTAGGTAGGTTTTGATGCTGGTTTATGCTGGTCCTTAGCTGGTTTAAGCTGGTCCTTTGCTGGTTTTTGCTGGTCATGTTGCTAGTCAAGGACCAGCATAAACCAGCAAAGGACCAGCTTAAACCAGCATCAAAACCTACCTGTAGGAGCCAAAATGTTCAATGAAGGTTGGTTTATTCTCAGTTTGACCACTGAGTGGCGCTGTGAGATTTACTATTATTGAACTATATAGGTAGCCTTCCTACTGTGGTAGGTAGGCGTTTTGACCCGGAAGGGAAAAAAGGTTTTTGACCGCAATGGCGTGAAGCCGATGAGATTATCAAACTTTCTAACGAATGTAAGCTTTGTTATGGACATTTTGCACTTGAGTGTTTTGTGGAGCCAATAAACGTCTACAATGATGCAATGGAAGAATTGCTTGATTATTACTCATGGACAGATTCAACGAGGAAGTACAATAACATCACAAGAAAGAAAGCGCGTCAACCTAGTTAATTCGGGATCAAACGATTCAGTAGCTTAAGTATTAGATTTAGCTCCTACAAATAAAGTCAAAAACCTGCATGTGGAACTTCGTTTGGAACTTCGGCACGTTTGGATATCTTAAAGCTGAAATAGGACGTTGTGTTAATGGGAGTCGTTGGATTTCGTCTGTGTCAAGGAGTGCTTTTGCGGTTTGCCATCTGTGGACAGGACGTCGCAATGTTGGATCTATAACTTCTAAAGCCGGCTGAAGAACACAGTAACATCAGATCGTCTTATGGCGCCCAACGCACGGAGGTATGTGTAGCGCTACACTGTTTAATGGCCATGTAATTGTGTGCACACATAAGTAAAATGAATGAAATGATATAAGCTCCGACGCGGACGGATAATAGACTTCGGTACTGATTGTTTGTTGCAACGAACTATTAAAAATAGACTAATCCTTATGGAGACTCGTGACGTAACATCGGATAAAACTGTGGAGTCTGCTGTGTCAGCTGTTAGTAAATCAAACAGTGTGGTTAGTAATGTGGAAGTACAAACTGAAAAACATGTGGTTAAGCTTTCATTTAAAGCGTTAGCTGACAAATTGGATAAGTTGCAAGTTGTTAGAAGAGCTAAACTGAATAAGGCAAATAATATAAGAAAATCCTTGCAAGGTTTTATTCAAAAGGGTGACAAATTACAGGTACAAAGTGCACTTGAAGAGCTCATTGAGGTATGTGATAATGCAAAAAGCATGCATGAGTCTTTATTGGGTTTATTGCCACCTGATGAAAAGGAGGAACATGAAACTTGGTTTAAGGCAAAAATGATGTTTAATGATGAGTGTATTGCTGATGCAAACCAGTGGGTTATGTGTAATGAGGGTAATGTGGTTGTAAACCAAGGTGATGTTATTGATGATGGTATTAATCCAAATGACAGTGTGTCTAATATTGAAAGTAAACGTTCAAATAAAGGCAGCGTGAGCAGTAGTAGAATCAGCACTGCATCCTCTGCAAGGATAAAAGCAGAAGCAGATAGAGCTGCACTTGTTGCTCGTGTTGCAGCTTTAAAGGATAAGCATGCTCTTGAGGAGCAGGAGCAGCAGTTAAGGAGGAAAAGGGAGCAGCTTGATTTGGAGGTTGAACTGGCTGCATCTACTGCTAAGCTGGCAGTGTTGGAGGCTTTTGAACGAAAAGGTTCTTCTCATGGTTCTGTAAGTGTCATGAATTCCCACTCTGAAAAGGAGTGAAAGGAAAGGAAATCTGGCAATGGGTTAAACCCTATGGCAAAGGAGTACAAACCTCTCTTCATTACCATCTGACCAAATAGTTGATGTGCGACCTAAAACAAGTGAGAGTCAGATTAACACTGCCACAAGTCAACAGCATGGGCTTAATATACAATGGCCTGCAATAGTTGTACACGGAACATCACAGCATACAACTTTTCAATTAAAGGACATGCAATCTGCATCTGGCCAGAATCCATCTGATGGTGTATTTACCATCATGCAGAGGCAAAATGAGATCACAACTGCCTTGCTTCAACAGCAGCGTTCAATGTCATTGCCACCAAGAGATATTCCCATATTTGATGGGGATTCACTTCAGTACAGAACCTTTATAAAAGCTTTTGAACAAGGTGTGGAGGGAAAGGCCAGTAAAGCAGATTGTTTGTACTATTTGGAGCAATTTACCCGTGGACAGCCACGAGATTTGGTGCGTAGTTGTCAACACATGGCTCCTGAGCGTGGTTACAAGGTAGCAAAGAATCTTTTACAGGAACACTTTGGCAATGAGTATAAAATTGCTACTGCTTATATTGAGAAGGCCCTGGCTTGGAAACCTGTGAAGTCTGAGGATGTGAAATCATTGCAAGCTTATGCTTTGTTCTTGCGTGGCTGTTGCAATGTAATGGAGGAGCTCCAGTACATGCAAAAAATGGATATGCCTGCAAACTTGCGAAGTGTTATTTCCAAATTGCCATTCAAGCTGAGGGATCAGTGGAGAATAACAGCTTATGACATAATGGAAACATATAAGCGTAGAGCTTGTTTTATTGATCTGGTCACATTTATTGAACGTTATGTTCGGATTCTTTCTGACCCCTTGTTTGGGGATATTCAAGAGTCTTCGTTCAGTGTCACTGGAACAAGGACGTTGACCAGATTGAAGCTACAACCCAAGGAAAGAATGAAGGGTAACACATTTGCTACTACAGTAGCAAACATAGACGCACCTTCAGGAGTTGTGAGTTCTACATTATACACAGGGAAGGCCAACAAGGCTGATTGCATATGCTGTTCTAATAATCACACATTGGAGGAGTGTGATCAGTTCAATTCAAAGAAGCATAAGGAAAAGATATGTTTTTTTAGGGAAAATGGAGTTTGCTTTGTATGCTTGTGTATTGGGCACATGAGCAAGGATTGCAAAGGGCGCCTGAATTGCAAAGTTTGTCATCAAGCTCACCCTACAGTGCTTCACATCAAAAGACAATCAGCAGCAGTGAAACATTCATCTGATAACAACTTAGTTTCTTCCAAAATGTGTGGGCATACAGGGGTCGGTAAAGACCGATGTGCATTGTCCATTCTCCCAGTACAAGTTAAATTTGTCAAGGGAAACAAGGTCATAAGAACATATGCATTCTTGGATCCGGGGAGTTCAGCTACATTCTGCTCAGAACAGCTTATGCAGAAGCTGAATATTTCAGGTAAACAGGTCACATTCTTGCTCAGTACAATGGGGCAAGAAGCCATAGTTCCAGCTTACTCCTTGACTGGCTTGGAAGTATCTAGTCTGGATGACAATAACTTCTATCAGCTTCCTGAAGTGCTCACACAGCAGAAAATGCCAGTTAGTACTGACAACTTGATAAAGTCTGAAGATTTGGCTAAGTTTCCATACCTATCAAAGGTGCACATCCCAAACATAAACGCAAATGTTGACTTGCTGATTGGTACCAATGCTCCCAAGATATTGGAACCTTGGGAGATCATTAACAGCTGTGGGATTGGTCCATATGCTGTTAGGACAGTGTTGGGATGGGTTGTAAATGGTCCACTGAATGGAAACAGTGGTGCATTAGGAATGGAGCTTCCTACTGTTACTGTGAATCAGATTGTTGTGTGCAGATTGGAGGAAATGTTAATCAATCAGTACAATCATGACTTCAATGAAAGCACTGTGAAGAAGGAAATGTCAAGGGAGGACATCAGGTTTATGGAAATCATGGAGCAATCAGCGGTACTTCAAGATGGGAGATATTGTTTGAAGTTGCCCTTTAAGTCCAAAGAAGTCCATCTGCCCTAACAACTTTGCTGTGGCAAAGCAACGGGTTCTTGGCTTAAAGAAGAAGTTTCTTAACAACCATGATTTTCACCAGGAATATGCAGGATATATGAATGATGTCATCAGCAAGGGCTATGCAGAACAAGTGCTTCAAGAACAGTTGCACTGTGAAATTGGGAAAGTATGGTATATTCCCCATCATGGTGTCCACCATCCAAGAAAGGGATCTATTTGTGTAGTGTTTGACTGTGGAGCCACATTTCAAGGAACATCGTTAAATACTAAACTCCTGCAGGGACCTAATCTTACCAGCTCGTTGCTTGGGGTTCTCACTCGTTTCAGACAGGAACCCGTAGCTTTTATGGGTGACATTCAGGCTATGTTCCATCAAGTGAAGGTGGCTGAAGAAGACCGAAATTTCCTTCGCTTTCTTTGGTGGCCCGATGGAAATATCTCTGGGAGACTTGTGGAATATAGGATGACTGTACATTTATTTGGTGCAGTTTCCTCTCCGAGCTGTGCAAGTTATGCACTTAGGAAAACTGCTGATGACAATCAGTTCGAGTTTTCACCTCATGTGATTCAATCTGTCAAGCAGAATTTTTATGTGGACGATTGTTTGAAGAGCTCTACAACAGAAAGAGAAGCTATAAAAACGATGAAGGCTCTCATTGTTCTGTGTCAGAAAGGAGGATTCATTTTGGAAAAATGGATCAGTAATAGTCGTGTACTATTGCAAACGATCTCAGTGGATCAGAGGGCCAAAGACCTGAAGGAGTTGGATTTAGATAGAGATAAACTTCCACTTGAAAGAGCACTGGGCTTACAGTGGTGTGTGGAAACTGACTCTTTTAAATTTAAGTTAGAGGTAAAACAGCAGTCTCTTACCAGACGTGGCATGCTTTCGATCACCAGCTCTGTATATGATCCTCTGGGTTTCCTGGCGCCAGTCATGTTGTCTGCCAAGATGATGCAACAAGAACTCTGCAGAAGAGGTTGTGGATGGGATGATGCCATACCACAGGACATCTTAAGCCAGTGGAAAAGATGGTTAGAGGATCTGGAGTCGCTAGCTGCATTCACTGTGGACAGGTGCATTAAGCCAGGGGATTTTGGAGAACTCCGACATGCTCAATTACATCATTTTGCTGATGCCAGTAAAACTGGGTATGGCACAGTAACCTACATCAGAATGGTAGATCATGAGAATCGCATTCACATTGCCTTTCTACTTGGTAAAGCTAGAGTGACACCATTAAAAGCCGTAACCATTCCCCGTTTGGAGCTGACAGCAGCTGTGCTTGCTACTAAGGTGGATGCAATGCTAAAAGAAGAATTGACTATCCAGTTAGAAGATTTTGTCTTCTGGACTGACAGTACTGCCGTCTTGAAGTACCTCAACAATGAAGACAAGCGTTTCCATACATTTGTAGCTAACAGGATTGCAACTATTAGAGAAATAGCTGAACCCTCACAATGGAGATATGTCAATTCTAAGGACAATCCAGCTGATGATGCTTCAAGAGGAATGAAGGTTGGAGATTTTCTGAAGAATAGCAGGTGGCTTGAGGGTCCAGCCTTCTTGAGGTTGTATGAGGAGTACTGGCCTATGGACACACTAAATGTCTCGATAGACTCTGATGATGCAGAGGTCAAACGAGAAACCAAAGTAAATGCCATTAGTGCGAATGAAGTGTTAAATCCTACTGACCAACTAATTGTTTACTTTTCTGAGTGGAGGAGGATTAAAATAGCAGTGGCCTGGTTTCTCAAGTTGAAAATGATCCTTTTGGAAAGAATTTATCTGGGAAAGAAGCAGAAGGCTACTGATGCTGGTCATCCAAAGAACAATCAAGACAAAGGTGTACAGTCTGAGGGATCAAGAGTTACAACAATGCCTAAGAGTCCTGTTTTGACACTGGATGATCTTTTGGAAGCAGAAGAAGCCATCATTCGTTATTCCCAACAAAGGAAATTCAGTGAGGAAATTTCTGCTCTTTCATCTGGGAAAGCCACAGTGAATCTGCAAAGTTCCATTTATCAGTTGGATCCATTTTTGGATGATGGGCTGTTAAGAGTTGGAGGAAGATTGAGTAAAGCAGCAATGCCTGAAGAAGTTAAACATCCACTCATACTCAGCAAAGATCAACACATTTCTATGCTTATTTTGAAGCATGTGCATGAAAGTCTGGGTCATGGTGGACGAAGCCATACGTTATCCACGGTTAGGAGGAAATTTTGGATTACTAACTCCCACTCAGCTGTCAGGAAGATCATTTCTGGGTGTGGCTTTTGTAGACGTCATAATAGACGAGCAACTGAACAAAAAATGGCAGATCTTCCAAAGGAAAGGATTCTTCCTGATCTACCACCATTTACCAACACTGGAGTAGATTACTTTGGGCCAGTGGAAGTAAAGAATGGAAGAATTACCAGTAAGAGATATGGAGTACTATTCATGTGTATGGCAAGCAGAGCAATCCATCTTGAGGTAGCAAATTCGTTGGAAACGGATGCATGTATTAATGCATTACGGCGTTTTATTAGTACGAGAGGGCAAGTGACACATCTAAGATCGGATAATGGTACTAATTTTATTGGAGCACAAAGAGAATTGAAGGAGGCTCTTGCTACACTGAATCATGAAAAGATTCATGGAGTGTTGTCACAGGTTGGAATCCGCTGGAGTTTTAATCCACCAGCTGGTTCACACCATGGTGGTGTTTGGGAAAGAATGATACGCTCTGTAAAAAGGGTTCTCAGCTCTGTCTTACGTCAACAAAAGTTAGATAATGATGGACTTCACACAGTGTTCTGCGAAGTGGAATCCATTTTGAATGATCGACCAATTACTAAGCTGTCGGACGATCCTAATGATCTGGAGCCTCTCACACCTAATCATCTTCTTCTCTTGAAAGGGAAACCAGCTTTATCACCTGGAGTGTTTGAACCGCATGACCTGTATGTGAGAAAACGATGGAAACAGGTGCAGTATCTTTCAGATCTTTTCTGGAAGAGGTGGCTACGGGAATATCTGCCTTTACTTCAAGAGAGGCAAAAGTGGAATCAGAAGAAAAGGAGTTTGGTTGCTGGAGACATTGTGGTAATTATGGACTCTTCGGCTCCTCGTGGTTCTTGGGCTCTTGGCAAGGTCCTAGAGGTTTTTCCAGATAAGTGTGGTCTGGTGCGTTCTGTGAAGTTGCAGACCAAAACCAGCATCATTGAAAGACCCATAACAAAACTATGTCTATTGCATGAAGTGTAGATAAGATAATTGGGTATATGGTATTGTTTGGCTCCTTCTTTTCATTATGTCTGAATTGTTATGTTTGTCCACCATAACAATTAGGGGTTGGTGTGTAGGAGCCAAAATGTTCAATGAAGGTTGGTTTATTCTCATTTTGACCACTGAGTGGCGCTGTGAGATTTACTATTATTGAACTATATAGGTAGCCTTCCTACTGTGGTAGGTAGGCGTTTTGACCCGGAAGGGCAAAAAGGTTTTTGACCGCAATGGCGTGAAGCCGATGAGATTATCAAACTTTCTAACGAATGTAAGCTTTGTTATGGACATTTTGCACTTTTTTGTGGAGCCAATAAACGTCTACAATGATGCAACAGAAGAATTGCTTGATTATTACTCATGGACAGATTCAACGAGGAAGTACAATAACATCACAAGAAAGAAAGCGCGTCAACCTAGTTAATCCAGGATCAAACGACTCAGTAGCTTAAGTATTAGATTTAGCTCCTACACTACCTAACCAGCATCCCAGCATCAAAACATCTCTACCAGCATATGCTGTTTTTTTTCACCAGGGAGATCAGTGCTGCGGGCCTTAATAAATCAAAACCCGTAGATTGACTGTTCATCTTGCGAGGGAAAAAAACTACACACATTAAAGCTACATTAAATACATTAATCTACATAAGTGCCATCTTGTGGCAGATAAAATTTACAGCAGTCATAAAGTTATTAATGGGTATCGACAGTAACAAGGTCACGCCAGTTGAGGATCGCGTGGAGAAATTAACGTAAATGAACACATCTGCACACAGAAGATTTATAGCATATAGCCTAGTTAAGCAAAATGACACGACCAAGAAAGTACAGTTTTTTCTTCTGATTCTGATTTTTTGTAGAAATGCTTTCATGGTACATTTCAGCTTCATTAAACATGTGTAAATGCATCTTTGCATGTTTCTTCTGCAGTGGAAAGATCGGTTTTGTTAACACCAATTTCATTTGACTGGTAACAGCTCTATAGTGTCTTATTAAATTAAGTGAAATTATTTTATATTTGTGTGACTCAAACTGCACACAGAGAGAGAGAGAGAGAGAGAGAGAGAGAGAGAGAGAGAGAGAGAGAGAGAATACACAACCTCTTTAATGCTGTTCAAACCCAAGCTCTTATCAGGAACTTTCCCACATTATCCAAATACATAGTACTTTTTTCTCAGCTAAAAGTTTCGCACAGAATTCGTCATAATTTTCTTATGATAAAATATGAAAAATAAAACAGACAACACTTAATAGACAGTTAACATCTACACTAATCATTTTTTGTTTTCCATTTACATTTCTGTTTGTATACTTTTCAGGCATATGATGATAATTTAGCTCCTGGAAGCACATTGATGTTCTATTTAGCTATTGATCGACAACTATGCACGTTACACATACAGCTTGAAGAGGGTGTGTTTTTGTTTGAAAAGAACAAAATGAAACAAACTTATATCCTTGGATGTAGTTAGTGAGTGTTTTGACTAAGATTTACAGCTTTTAATATTTAGCCAGGTCATTTAAAAGAAAATTAATACTTGTGTTAGTCCACCTTTGCACCACAAACAGGTTTTTTCTTTCAATGTCACTTTTGTGAGCCTTACCCAAAACTAAAAGTAGCCAACTTCCAGAAGACCTACAGGCTCTTGACCAGTGAATTGTAATGGGAGTTCCAAAGCATCAGTTTAGTAATTGTTCACTGCTTTTCAGCTGATAATATTTTGCTAAAAGCAGAAGAAGTAGCTTCTTCAGACTTCATGATACTGTGTCCATGTCTGTGTCCTTTCTTCAGATGCTGGAAAAGAATTGATTTACTTTAAAATTCATTGATTTTGTTTATCTAGTATTATGAATTACATAAGTTTTACTGTAAACAAAAATAATGAAAATACTGCCTTTTAGGCAGTAACTAGTGGTCAAAAGATATTAGCAAGTACAAATAAAACATTTCAAATAGAACAACCAGATATTAAAATAGTTGTATCTCAGCCAAATGTTGTCCTTTCCTAACAAACCATACATCAGCAGAAAGCTAAATCTCAGTTTCGAAAAATTTACACTTATGACTGGTTTTGTGGTCCAGGGTCACATTTATGGTTATGAATTGTAAAGTATTCAAGTACCAAAATGTATGGTGACCTGCTTAATACTTTAAGACCAAACCATCTGTGGCCTGACAATGAGACTACAACGATTAAAAAGAGCAATATTGACACATCATTGTATTGCTTGTACCACAAACTGAGAGAGAAAGAAAGAAAGAAAGAAAGAAAGAAAGAAAGAAAGAAAGAATGATTTAGGGGAAACTCTGTATCTCCGCCCACCTTTAAACTATATTTATACAGTGTTTTATCAGTGAGAGCTCACTGATTGTCTTCATGATGACCATCATCTCTCTGCTCCTGCTGACCTCTCTGCTGCCACACCTGACCTTCACTGGTGAGACTGACTTGACTAAACTGCATATTAATTCATCTCTAAAAGATGTATTAATCACAACCAAGATGTCAGCATATTTTCTGGATTTTTGCTGATGCCTCGGTAAGGTGTTTCTTGTAGGGTGAATAAGATGACTAACTGTATCTCTCTCTCAGCTCATGTGGATGTGGGTATAGTGAACGGCTGTAGCATGGACGCTGAGGCAGAATTAGAATCCATATGCAGCTGTTTATTGGGATTAGCAGCAGTAAACAAACACGTGAAAACAGGCAATGGGTCAGCAACAATAAAGCAGTCCGATCTTTTGACAATCCAAGGGGCAATCCAAAAGACAATAGTAATGAGGCAGGCTTTAGGTCCAAACCGTAACATCAGTCCACGCAAACAAACAATCCAAAAGGGTAATCCGTGAACTCGTAAATCAGAAAAACAAAGCAGGATCATACACAATAGTCAGGCAGAATAATCAGAGGAAACCGCTCAGTAAGGCAGGTAAACTGGCAATACTTCGCAATGAGCAAGTACATGGTCACTGTTTAAATAGTCCCAAACAGGAAGTGAATGTAGAAGCAGCAGAGGGAGCGTAGGCAGATAGTATTCGGGTGAGGGCTCCATCTGCTGGCTTGGCATTACAACGGCAAGGAAGCAAAACCCCACTCCAGACCTTACGTAGTTTCTATTCAGGAGGACAAGGAACATGTCTGTGGTGGACTCCTCATTTCTGACGAGTTTGTCTTGACTGCTGCACATTGTCGAATTGAGTAAGATTTTAGTCTAAAATGCAAAAATTGACTAATTATCAAGCTTTTAGAATAAATTATAGTAGTATATTGTTTACACGGTTTGTCATTTCTAAAAGAATACATAAAACTGTGTAAAATGTTATTATTTCTAATACTTTCTTTCAACAGAGATGAGATACTGACAGCTGTGGTTGATGCACATAACCTTAAAAAAAAAGAGAGAACGAGGGGTCTGTCCGCATCAGAGTGAAGTCCTACCACAAGCATCCAGACTATAGCAATGAAATGCATTTGAATGACATTGTGCTTTTAAGGGTAAAAATCTGCACTTGTTTCAGTTCCAGAAATAATATGTTAAACAGGCTTAAGCAGGCACTTTAAAACAATACAATAAATAAACCTCATATTAAAATGAAAATGATATAAACTGTCTTTAATCATATAGCTGATGATTAAATCTGCTAATAAGGATTTTTTTTTTAATTACAGCTAAAAAAAAATGGACCAAGCAAATGATATGATTAAGTATCTTTTAATGACTATAATGTTATTGCATTACATCTAGAGAAAAAAGTAAAAAAAACAAAAAAACAACAACAACAACAACGTCAAGAAAATTTCCATACCAAAACAAGAGTGAGACATTAAAGCTGAATCTGTCTGCAGGGTCGCTGGCTGGGGAAGACTGCGGATTAATGGCTCAGGAAGTGATTGTCTAATGGAGACGAAGATGTATATAATGGATAATTCAGAATGTGAAAAAAAATGGGGAAAGAAGTACTCAGTCTCAAAGATGATATGTACATATGGCTTTGGTGGATCTTGTGAAGTATGTATAAAGAATAACTCACAAAGGATAACAGACTTGTTTACTGAGTTTGAACTGCAATGTGGTTTTAAGTTAACACGTTTCTTTACAGGGGGATTCAGGAGGTCCTTTGGTTTGTGGAGACACTGCAGTCGGCATCACTTCCTTTGGTGACTGAAAAGCCTGCAATAGTCGTGAACGGCCTGAAGTTTATACAAAGATTTCAGCATATCGTCCATGTATCTGGGCTATAATTGCAAATGTTAAGTAATTTTTGTGATGAGTCTATGTGTAATGAATACGTGTAAGTGGTCCTGATTACTGCAGTTCCGTTTTTTTAAATATAATTTTATATGTTCGACATCTTCAGAAAAGAAAGAAATTTATGTAGGTTTGAACAACTTGAGGTAGTAAACAGTGGCTAAAGCTCCCATGTGGTGTATGGTACCATATGCTGCAATGCATGCTGGGAACTTACAAAGCCTTGAAATTTCAACAATATGAAATTCTTTGTTCAGACAACTGTGTTTGACTAGTTGGGACAACATTATTGTAATTTTATTGGTCTGACAAGGGTTTTTAGTTTAAAAAAATAGCATTTTTTAGTATTTGAGACAAAATGTTTCGTAAAATGGAAAATATGTATTTGCATTTTTTACAGTGTGAAAGCATCTGTTTTTGTTTCTTCTTCGCTGGTGTTTTGGAAATTTTGTACAGAAGATGTGTAATAGCATCTCTCATATATAACAATAAAAACACAGATTCTCAGAGCACAAGTATAGCTCAAATGCTTTTTCTAAGTATAAATCAAGTATACTTAAATGTAATTTTAAGTATATTGCTGATAAGTATATAAAGCACATTTCTGAGAAGTACATAAAAAGTAGACTGTAAGTATACTTTCCTATTTTTAGTTTAAAAGAAGTATACTAATAGCACACTTGAATAAACATCTTTTTCGTAAGGGATGTCGATGCCTGTGTTGTCCTATCATGATGTTACTAAGCCTGTCACAGTACAAAATGACTCTAACCAAAGTGGTCTTGGGTGTTGTCTTATACAAGAAGGACAGCCTGTTGCCTTCACTTCAAGAACTCTGACCCCCACCAAGAAAACTCAAACTCAAATCAAGAAAGAGTGTCTCAGTATTGTCTTTGCTTGCCAAATATTTTAGCATTATAGCTGAGAGTTGGTAACAGCAGAGACTGAACTCTTGATTTCTATCTTTAGAAAACCACTTCTCAGTGCACCCAAGCAGCTTTAAAAAATTCTCATGGGACTTCAACATTACAATCTCAAGATTGTCTACAAGCTGGGGCCTAAAATTTTCATCAGTAACATGTTAAGTAGGGGAGCTGCTGACTATACAGGCAAGGAAGCAGTTTACCAGTGGCATGCCATATGTCATCTGCAGAAGAAGAAGGAAGATGTACAACTCATCAACCAAGAATATCTTTGGCCTGGTATGCAAGCAGAAGACTTTCTGAGTAACTGTTCAACTTGCAATGAATCGATCGGAGATATTCTTGCAAGAATATAAAAGGGATTTTGTTTTAAGGAATAATACCCTTTAAAATACAACATGGGTTTATTTTTTAATTTATTTGTCTTTAATTTAATGAACTCTGTTGCAAGTTGCAAGGTGTCGGGTAAAGTCCAAGCATGGGCGACTGGATTTTTCAAGTGTTGCTATGGAAATGGCAGATGAGGGACGAAACGGGTGTTCGCAAACTGGTTCGGAAGAATGTCCACGAATGTCTGCCAGCGAACGTCAAAAAGAGAACCAAATGTGGACGTAAGTGAACGTCCTCAGAACGTCCGTCAGTGAATGTTACAAAGTGGACCAAATCCGGACGTCCTCAAACGTTCGACAGTAAATGTTACAAAGGGACCAAATACCTACGTCCTCCGAACGTCCATCAGCGAATGTTACAAAGCGGACGTACTGCGGACCTAAACGGACGTTTGCAACCTGTTTGCTGGGTGTCTAATTTACATCCCTGCTCTGGCATCGAAACAATGGAGGTTGGATCTGTTACAGCTGATCTGAGGTAAGACGCTCCTGTCAATGAACTATGGTGAAAGTGCCGTCTGTCGGTGTGACGCCGCAGGCATCTGAGAATGGCTCGATTTGAAAAAGGGGATATTATTTTTACAGATTAATTAAAAACCACTGCATGGATTTTATCATTATAGGGTAGATTTGTACATACACTGCCAACACACATTAATGTTCAAACAACATGAAAAAGTGAAATTTGCATCCGATGACCCCTTTAAGATATTAATTCACATTTTTAATTGGGTCACCTAATGTGAAAACAGCTATGGCTGGTAAAGGTCGGTCACATCAATGAAATTTCTCAGAAAAAATGTCCAGTGTCTATAGTCTATGGTGTAGCAATGTGTGAAGCACATCACACACAGAAGGCAAACAGATTTTTTTTTCTTTTTTTTTTTTTTTTTGGGAATCTTTTGCCCTCATTTGAAACTCCCTGGATTTCTATTAAATTTGAAATTTAGAAAAGTTTTATGATGTCTTAGAGACTGCATATGTGATTACGTAAGTGTAAGATAAATTGTTTATTCAATTTTGTTATCTAATAAAGCAGTATAGCTAAATATTATTTGGAAAAGGGTTGGTATCTCTGTCAACTCACCACTAGAGGTCACCATCCCCAACTTTTTAAATTAGACTTCTAAATAAATTACATACACTGTATACTCAGCAAAAAATGATGTGTCCACTTTTCCAGCAAATTTCTTAACGTGTAAATATTTGTATTACCATTAACTTCAACAACAGAGCCATGCACTGAAGTTTTACAGACATTTGATGAACAGAAATTGAATAATGCGTACCTGCACAAACTTCTGCACCAGCTGGTTCAGATAGGCTTCTACAGTGAATCTCATCCTCATGAACTGCACCAGACTTGCCACTTCTTGCTGTGAGATGTTACTTCACTCTTCCACCAAGGCATTTCCAAGTTCTCAAACTGCCATGTGGAGGGACACATGGCTATATGGGGTTTGCCATTGCAAAGACAATCAAAGAAGCTGTCTGAAAATACAATTTTTTTTTTTTTTTTTGTGAGTGCATATGAGCAAAATCAAACCAAGTATCTGTGAGATATAGAACAGTTCGACAGTACAAGTGTGTAAATACATAAGAAACAACAATGGAGTGCCTTTAAAAACCTCTTTTGTGCAGATTGAAATCTTAGTTTGACAGTTAAACTGCTGAGCCCAAGCCTCCGTTACTATCTCGAAAACACCACTTTAGAACTAGTAATGAAGGAACATTGAGTTGCTTCATTGTTGTATTAATGTTTAAAAAGCAGTGTATTATGTGTAGTAGAGTATTATGAGAGAGAAATGGACACGAGTGTAATTACCTGAATGTAATACAGCATTCATTCTTCAGCTCAATCTCATATTCACAAAAAAAAAAAAAATTTTGTACATTTGTTTTGATATTTTGTGCTCAGCCAAATCTGTTTGCTCTGGAACAAACAATAGATTACGGAGACCAAAGACCGCATGTTAGATTTACCAGAAATGAATTATATCTCATATTAACCACTATAGAGACATAAGAGCCAGCACTGAACAGCTGCTGATGCCCTGGAGCTCACATCTTCGAAAACATTGAAGCAAATTTAAAAAAAAGACATTCTTTTTATTAACAAACTGCATATCTGAAGACCAAACAACTACATGTTCACCTAAAAACACTTAAAACTACATTCTGTGACACTACAAAAATATTATTTACAAAATTACAGTGGATTTGGGCATTCAACATAATACTTGCCATGATAAAAACTGCAAGCGGAGTGATACAAACGGTGAAACGATTGGAATTATGTTATCTAAGAGAATATCACACTCCCGAAAAAGGCTCTTAGCCAATCAGAATCATCTGCTGGGGAGAAACATCTGACAGATATCTGTAAGATGTCAGTTTGACATACATTCCAAATCATAAACATCTTAAGGACATCAAAAGACATAAATTTGACATCTGATAAGAAACGTCCAATAGACGTATTGCAGATGAGCAAACACTCTAAAAAAAATGTCTTACAGATGTAAATGGAGACGTCATATAGACGTCTCTATGATGTTCGAGTGCTATCAGGGATGTTCTCTGCTAAACTGAGCAAAAACAAATAATATTGTGTTCAAAATATAACAAAAAATCAACTTCTTATTTTCTGAACTGTTGTACAAAATCACATTTAAGCTTGTGATGAATCAGGACAAAATCAGCATTTGTGTCATATTGCTCTTGTTGCCAGTGTGACATCATGTGATATATATATATATATATATATATATATATGAGACAAAACAGGGCCTTTTTGCACCAATATCTTGACTTTTAGGGCATAACTCCATTTGTGGAGTTGTTGACCTGCATCATATTTGTCAACAGTCAACTATATGAAATATAAGATGATGTACAGGTCTGGGGGTTTATATTTTCATAACTAATTACCTTTTAAAATATTTTAATTGCGTTGTTTTTCATAACTAATTAACCTATTAAAATGACAGCCCTAATACATATACATGTTGTTGTTTTTTTTTTACCATATTTATAGTAATGAATTGTAAAATGTTCAAGTACCAAAATGTACGTTGACCTGTGTAATACTTTTAGAACAACCATTTGTGACCTGAAAATGAAACCACAAGGACTAGCAAAAAAAAAAAAAAAAAGAGAGAGAGAAGAATTATGGGCAGCTCAGCACTGCAGATGGTGCCTTCGGTAACACAAGAGTCTGCAATAGTCATTAAAGACCTGAGGTTTATCAAAGATTTCAGCATATCTTTAATGGATCTGCTGCGTAACTACAAACATTAAATGATTGTTAAAAATTTAATGAAGTGATCATTTGAATGTTCAATAAACTAATCGTGTCAAGTATCAATATGCATAAGGGGTCCTTATTATTGCAGCACCATAAAATAATACTAGGCTACTGAAAAGATTTAAGTAACCAAAATGACTTCCACCACAATAATACAAAAGCCAAATAAATTCTTGATAATAAAAATCATGAATATCAGCATGAAAATTAAAGTGAAAAGTCTACAGTGGCTGTAAAAATATTTTGACACTTTCTGAGACTTAAGTGTTTAAAAATGTATGAATTTCATTGAATTAGATGCATAATATCACACCAAGGTCCCTCTACTGTCCTACGTTTTTATAACTGTAACTATAATTGTCTGCTGCCTGTAAGCCATTAGTGTCTTGATGCATTGAACAAGCATACAATATAGATTTGTACATCATCCTGAAAAAGGAAACATACACACACAACACCTGTATTATGTTGGCTTTCCATTCATATTTAATGCTATTCATGGTTATGAATTGTGAAGTATTCAAGTACCAAAATGTATGGTGACCTACTTTATACTTTAAGACCAAACCATCTGTGGCCTGATAATGAGACCACAACGATTAAAGAGAGCAATATTGACTCATCATTGTATCACTTGTTTCAGGAAGAAAGACTGATTGATTTAGGTAAAAAGTTGTGTCTCCGCCCACCTTTAAACTCTATTTATACAGTGTTTTGTCAGTGAGAGCTCACTGATTGTCTTCATGATGACCATCATCTCTCTGCTCCTGCTGACCTCTCTGCTGCCACACCTGACCTTCACTGGTGAGACTGATGGACTAAACTGCATATTATTTAACCTCTAAAAGATGTATTAATTACAACCAAGATGTCAGCACAGTTTTGGGATTTTTGCTGATGCCTCAGTAAGGTGTTTCTTTAACTGTATCTCTCTCAGCTCATGTGGATGTGGGTATAGTAAACGGCAAAGAAGCAAAACCCCACTCCAGACCTTACATGGTTTCTCTTCAGAAGAACAAGGAACATGTCTGTGGTGGATTCCTCATCTCTGATGAGTTTGTCTTGACTGCTGCACATTGCCAAAGAGAGTAAGATTTTAGTCTAAAATGCAAAATATACTGATTATTACATTTTTAGAAATGATAGTAGTATATTGTTTACAAGGTTTGTTATTAAATCAGTATGTTCAGTGTGCCCCATCTAAAATAATACATAAAACTGTAAAATGTTCAATATACTTCTAATACTTTCTTTCAGCAGAGATGTGATACTGACAGCTGTGGTTGGTGCACATAACCTAAAAAATGAGAACGAGGGGTCTGTCCGCATCGGAGTGAAGTCCTACCACAAGCATCCAGACTATAGCAATAAAATGCATTGGAATGACATTATGCTTTTGAGGGTAAAAATCTGCACTTGTTTCAGTTTCAGAAATAATATGTTAAACAGGCTTAAGCAGGCACTTTAATTATACAATAAACCTCATATTAAAATGAGAAAATTATATAAATTCTTTAATCATATGGTTGATAATTCAATCTGCTAATAAGGAACATTTTTTAAATTACCGCTAGAAAAAAAAATTCAGACCAAGCAAATAATATAATTCAGTATCTTTTAATGATTATAATATTATTGCATTACAGCTAGACAAAAAAGAAGAAAAAAACAAGAACATCAAGAAAATTTCCATACCAAAACAGGAGGGAGACATTAAAGCTGATTCTGTCTGCAGTGTTGCTGGCTGGGGAAGCCTGCAGATTAATAGTTCAGCAAGTGATCGTCTAATGGAGACAAAGGTGTATATAATGGATAACTCAGAATGTGAAAAAAAATGGGGAAAGAATTACTCAGTCTCAAAGATGATGTGTACATATGGCTTTGGTGGATCCTGCGATGTATGTACAAAGGACAATTCACAGAATTGTTTACTGTGTTTAAAGTGATATGTGGTTTTAAGTAATGTGTTGATTTGTGTTTCTTAAAAGGGGGATTCTGGAGGTCCTTTGGTTTGTGGAGACACTGCAGTCGGTGTCAGTTCCTTTGGTGACCCAAAAGTCTGCAATAGTCAGGAACGGCCTGAAGTTTATACAAAAATTTCAGCATATCTTCCCTGGATCCACTCCATAATTGCAAATTTTAAGTAATTTTTGCAGTGAGAAAGGATGAAGTATTTCTTTAAATGTTTAATCTTTTGAAAATAGGCTTCTCTGCAATTCAGCTGAGAAACCTAATGTGTATACTCAGATTTCAAGTGAAGTCATGAATTTCAATAAAACTATCACAACAAGCATTTGAAGAGTTCTCTTTGTCACAACCGCATATAATTTACACTTTTACACGAGGGAAACAGGTAATACCATGTCTACTTGATTTTGGAGTGAAGTCTCCGAAACGGATTGGGGCTTGTCACTTCTTATATGACTTGGACTTCAGTAAAATGGATCCAAAAGAATTTTTGATGTATTTAATATGTTTTGGATTTAATGAGTTGTATCTCAGCATAAATTGCCAAAGGTAATTATGGTATAAAAAGCCATCAATGTTTGTCTTTTATTTGATGAAAAAAAAAAAAAAAATTGCTTATGAAAATTCAATGATAAATGTGACCTCATTAAAAACTATTCGGAAACAACATTTAAGAGGAGTGAGCATCAGGTTGTTGTCTTTCTCACCTCTGAGGTCTTTTATTCAATTTACAAAGTGTCAAGAGATACATTTCATCCCAAATGATTTCATTTTCTAAATGGACTATACAGACAATACGTTATATATATATATATATATATATATATGTGTGTGTGTGTGTGTGTGTGTGTGTGTGTGGTATAATGCTGCATTGTTGTAGTATAATGTTGCAATGTTGCATAATGTTCCATTCACATATGGCGATTTTAGTGGTAATCAATTGTAAATTATTAAAGTACCGAAATGTTTACCAACTTGGGGTGCATTTCCCATACAACGGCTTAACTCGCTGATTAACCTCCACAGTATGATGCATTGTTGTGGAGACAAACTAGCTAGTCATATTTCCCAAACATGGTCGCATCTCCGTCGTTTGAACCATATTACACTGTAAAAAAAAAAATTGAGTCAACTTAAAATAATTTGTTACCCTCCAGCCTTAAAATTTAAAGTTCAGGCAACTCAAATAAGTTTAGTCAATGTGAAATGTTCAGCTGTAATAACTGAAAACATAGATGTTTGAGTTGACTAAACAAACGGTATGGTTTGTTAAAATTAGCAACTAGGCTTGTTACCCAGCTGCCTTAAAGTTTTAAGTTGACTAAGTTTAAGTTGGCAGCCAGATAACAAATTATTTTGTTATTAAGTTGACTCAACAAATTGTTTTTTACAGTGCAGGTTCCCTCTTTTAGAGTGGTGTGAGTTTGTAGCTCCCTGGAGCTTTGTTTTTCTGTAGACATCTTTATCTTACTATTACTCTCTGTTGTTTAAAGTGATAAAATATAGCTTTATTTCCTCCGGATTTCTGATATTATTCATCAAACTAATCTGATCGCTTGCTTTTATTCTATAACCGCAAGTGCAACACCGTGCTGTGTGTTAGCAAATTCCGTTTGCTGGTTAGCCTCCCATTCGCGTTCCCACTCACGTCTCTATTCATGTCTACTGCTTTCCTTTTTCCCTCGATCTCATTGATCGCTCGTTTTTATTCTACAACTGCAAGTGCAGCGTGCCTGCAGCGCGTTAGCTTGCCATTCACATTTACTCTCTTGTTTCTATCCGCGTCTACAACCGTTGTTGTTTTCTCCCCTCGCTTTTCTCTTCACCAGTTCATCAAACAACAGTGGTGAGTTGAAATTGTTCTACAACCACGGTGAGAAATGGCTTCTTCTCCTTTTCTGGTAGTTTGCACCACGTGCCATATGTTTAGCTTATCGATCTCTGTTGGCAGTGAGGGATTCACATGTGATAAATGCAGGGAAATAGTTAGGCTGACAGTGGAGATTTCAGAACTAGAGACACACATTCATTTTTAATTGAGGATAGTAAGAATGTGAGGGCCTTAGATACGGCTTTGGATGCAAATAGCTCAGAGAGTTCCGTACATTGTTTGGTTTCGGTAACTTCACCTTTGCAGCAGGGCAACTGGGTGACTGTGAGACGGCATAGTCGCGGGTCAAAACACCGCTTCTCTGTTCTGATCAGAATATCAAACTGGTTCTCCCCACTCAGTGACGCACCCACTGAGAAACCTGATGAAAGTGCTCTAGTTATTGGTGATTCTATTGTATGGAACGTGAAAATAGAGACACCAGCCACCATAGTCCAATGCTTACTGGATGCCAGAGCACCTGACATCTTGGCAAATTTAAAAGTGCTGGCTAATGCTAAACGTAAATTCAGTAAGGCTGTTATTCACGTCTGCACTAATGATGTTCGACTTCGCCAGTCGGAGATCACTACAAATAATGTTAGAAAGGTGTGTGAACTTGCAAGTACGATGTCAGACACTGTAATTTGCTCTGGTCCTCTCCATGCGTATCGTGGTGACGAGATACATAGCAAACTGTCATCACTACATGGCTGGATGTCTAAGTGGTGCCCGCAGAATAACATAGGTTTCATAGACAATTGGACAAGTTTTTGGGGCAGACCTGACCTGTTGAAAAGAGATGGTGTTTATCCCTCCAGGGGTGCCACTACTATGGCATATAGTCTTAGAGTTTGCACTTGACTAACTGGGGCCCAGGTCAGGAAGCAGACAGACTGGCTAAACCGACCATCTGCTAGCCACCTCACGTCACCGAAATCAGATAATTCTCAGCACATAGAGACCCGGTCACCTAGATATCATGCTATAGAGACTGTGTCTGTTCCCCGAGCTAGAAAATACAAAAAACGTCCAAACCAATTTAAGAGTAACAATCCAATTGATGTTCAACAAATTAAAAATGTATATAATACAGAGAAACAAATGATTAAACTTGGCTTATTGAATAAGAATTTGCTGATTTTATATCTGTTGGCTACAGATAAGGTCTTAATAGTGGGTGACTTTAACATCTATGTTGATAATGAAAATTATGCACTGGGGGATATTTGGGGATATGTCCCCAAAACCTTCAAACTGGCTGCTATTAAGCTTCTCATTAAAAAACCACAACTTGACATCAACAAATTAATTAATTACAGGCCAATCTTGAATCTTCCTTTTCTGTCAAAGATATTAGTGGTAGTGCATTGGCATGGTTCAAATCATACTTATCTGACCGGCATCAATTTGTGGCAGTGAATCAAGAGGTATCTTATTTCGATCACAAGTGCAGTATGGAGCACCGCAAGGCTCAGTACTAGGGCCATTACTTTTTACGCTTTACATGTTACCCTTAGGAAATATCATTTTTCATTTTATTTTTTATTTAGCGCCCAAACTCTGGAACAATCTACCCAACATTTTTCAGGACGCAGACGGGTCTTTAATCTAGATTAAAGACCCGTCTCTTTAACCTGGCTTACACATAACACATCAACATATTTCTATAATTCAAATCTGTTAAAGGATTGTTAGGCTGCATTAATTAGGTCAACCGGAACCGGGAACACTTCCCATAACACCCGATGTACTCAGTGTATCGTCAGAAGAATGGCATCTACGATCTGCCGCCCCTCCCCCATTTTACATAGAGTAAAATGCATTTACATTTAGACAGAATAGAAGATATAGATTGTACTGCATGTTAGCTTGCTTATTGTCCCCAAGACCAAAATGTATTGAGCCCATATGTTTTCCTAACAAGGAACTATAGAGCTGTAGTTCCAAAAACCATAAGTTTGTGACACTGTTTGGGAATATCAAAATGGCAAATAGTTGAACTATGTTGGTAACGACGGAACTTGTGACCATATTTGGCTAACAATGCTTTTGGGAAACGCACCACTCCAGCCTCCACCAGTATGGATCAACAATTTTGATGACATCACCCTGCACTGTTCATCATCTCAACTAACTTTCTGTCCAATTAAATGCTCTCGAGAATCAGAAGTGTCTTGCTCCCTACACTATAAACAGACTAAAATTGGTCAGTTTCATTTTCTATATGTTGAATGGCACGTAGTGCACTATATAGAGGATAGAGAACGATTCAGACGGTGTAAATATGCTTTCTGTTGGGGCAAATGAAGTTTGGTGTCGCTTTGTGTCACATGAACCACCACAGCACGTACACACACTCAGGTTCGTCCCAAAGACATAAAGGTACAGAGCAGATTATATGCACGAGTCATCATAGATCACTGTCTACTTTGAACATGACCATCATCTCTCTGCTCCTGCTGGCCTCTCTGATACCTGACCTTCACTGGTGAGATTTATTATATCAAAGCACATTACGCTGATTTGTTAGGAATATTTAATTGGTATGTGCAGAAGAAAATTACTTATAACCCTATCTCACTCAGCTCATCGGATGTGGGTATAGTGAACAGCACTGAAGCAAAACCTCACTCCAGATGGGCTGTAAACATGTCTGTGGTGGATTCCTCATTTCTGATAGATTTGCTATGACTGTTGCACATTGCATGATAATGTGACTTCAAATTTAGTCCCAACTGCAATGAAAAGTTAAAATCATTATATCATAGTTTAAACATTTTTGTTTATTACACTAAGACTTTTTTATAGAGAAAATGAGAAACTAACAGCTGTGGTTGGCATGCATGACATTCTGTTTGCAGTGTCATCGGTTGGGGAAGACTCTCAGCATTACAGCAGAGAGTTGGTAACAGCAGAGACTGACCACAAACTCTTGATTTCTATCTTTAGAAAACCACTTCTCAGTGCACCCAAGCCAAGGTCTTAATAGTGGGTGACTTTAGCATCTATGTTGATAATGAAAATTATGCACTGGGAGTAACATTTATAGACATTCTGAACTCTATTGGGGTTAGGCAACATGTGTCAGGACCTACTCATTGTGGAAATCATACTCTAGACTTAATACTGTCACATGAAATTGATGAATAATGTTGTTGAAATTCTGCAGCAAAGTGATGATATCTTAGATCATTATCTAGTCTTGTGTATACTCCAAATGAAACGAAAACTGTCAGTTCAACTCCTTATTACAAGTATGGTAGAACCATCACTTCTACTGCAAAAGACTGCTTTTTAAGTAATCTTCCTGACTTATCTGAATTCCTCAGCATGCCCAATAGCTCAGAAAAACCTGATGATGTAACAGAAACTATTGACTCTCTTTGCTAGCACTCTAGATACGGTCGCTCCTCTGCGCCTAAGGAAGATTAAGGAAAACAGCCCGACCCTGTGGTATAACGAGCACACTCACGCCCTAAACAGAGCAGCCCGGAAAATGGAGCGCAGCTGGAGGAAAACAAAACTAGAGGTTTTTCGTACCGCCTATCGAGAATAGAAAAGCGTTAAAAACTGCAAACTCTTTTAGAAGAAAACAAACATAACCCTAGGCATTTATCCAATACAGTGGCTAAGTTAACGAAAAATAAAGAACCAACAGACGTTGACTGTGTCCCTCAGCATAGCAGTAATTACTTTATGACCTACTTTATTTCCAAGATTGATACTATTAGAGACAAAATTGTCACCATGCAGCCGTCAATTACAGTATCGCAATAGATAATGCGCTATAGATCTCCTGGGAAACAATTCCACTCATTCTCTACTATAGTAGAGGAAGAATTGTATAAACTTGTTAAATCATCTAAAGCAACATGTATGCTAGACCCTATTCCATCTAGGCTACTAAAAGACTTGCTTCTAGATGTCATAGGTCCTCTTCTGAATAGTATTAATTTGTCACTGTCATTAGGATATGTCCCCAAAACCTTCAAACTGGCTGCTATTAAGCTTCTCATTAAAAAACCACAACTTGACATCAACAAATTAATTAATTACAGGCCAATCTTGAATCTTCCTTTTCTGTCAAAGATATTAGTGGTAGTGCATTGGCATGGTTCAAATCATACTTATCTGACCGGCATCAATTTGTGGCAGTGAATCAAGAGGTATCTTATTTCGATCACAAGTGCAGTATGGAGCACCGCAAGGCTCAGTACTAGGGCCATTACTTTTTACGCTTTACATGTTACCCTTAGGAAATATCATTTTTCATTTTATTTTTTATTTAGCGCCCAAACTCTGGAACAATCTACCCAACATTTTTCAGGACGCAGACGGGTCTTTAATCTAGATTAAAGACCCGTCTCTTTAACCTGGCTTACACATAACACATCAACATATTTCTATAATTCAAATCTGTTAAAGGATTGTTAGGCTGCATTAATTAGGTCAACCGGAACCGGGAACACTTCCCATAACACCCGATGTACTCAGTGTATCGTCAGAAGAATGGCATCTACGATCTGCCGCCCCTCCCCCATTTTACATAGAGTAAAATGCATTTACATTTAGACAGAATAGAAGATATAGATTGTACTGCATGTTAGCTTGCTTATTGTCCCCAAGACCAAAATGTATTGAGCCCATATGTTTTCCTAACAAGGAACTATAGAGCTGTAGTTCCAAAAACCATAAGTTTGTGACACTGTTTGGGAATATCAAAATGGCAAATAGTTGAACTATGTTGGTAACGACGGAACTTGTGACCATATTTGGCTAACAATGCTTTTGGGAAACGCACCACTCCAGCCTCCACCAGTATGGATCAACAATTTTGATGACATCACCCTGCACTGTTCATCATCTCAACTAACTTTCTGTCCAATTAAATGCTCTCGAGAATCAGAAGTGTCTTGCTCCCTACACTATAAACAGACTAAAATTGGTCAGTTTCATTTTCTATATGTTGAATGGCACGTAGTGCACTATATAGAGGATAGAGAACGATTCAGACGGTGTAAATATGCTTTCTGTTGGGGCAAATGAAGTTTGGTGTCGCTTTGTGTCACATGAACCACCACAGCACGTACACACACTCAGGTTCGTCCCAAAGACATAAAGGTACAGAGCAGATTATATGCACGAGTCATCATAGATCACTGTCTACTTTGAACATGACCATCATCTCTCTGCTCCTGCTGGCCTCTCTGATACCTGACCTTCACTGGTGAGATTTATTATATCAAAGCACATTACGCTGATTTGTTAGGAATATTTAATTGGTATGTGCAGAAGAAAATTACTTATAACCCTATCTCACTCAGCTCATCGGATGTGGGTATAGTGAACAGCACTGAAGCAAAACCTCACTCCAGATGGGCTGTAAACATGTCTGTGGTGGATTCCTCATTTCTGATAGATTTGCTATGACTGTTGCACATTGCATGATAATGTGACTTCAAATTTAGTCCCAACTGCAATGAAAAGTTAAAATCATTATATCATAGTTTAAACATTTTTGTTTATTACACTGAGACTTTTTTATAGAGAAAATGAGAAACTAACAGCTGTGGTTGGCATGCATGACATTCTGTTTGCAGTGTCATCGGTTGGGGAAGACTCTCAGCATTACAGCAGAGAGTTGGTAACAGCAGAGACTGACCACAAACTCTTGATTTCTATCTTTAAAAAAACCACTTCTCAGTGCACCCAAGCCAAGGTCTTAATAGTGGGTGACTTTAACATCTATGTTGATAATGAAAATTATGCACTGGGAGTAACATTTATAGACATTCTGAACTCTATTGGGGTTAGGCAACATGTGTCAGGACCTACTCATTGTGGAAATCATACTCTAGACTTAATACTGTTACATGAAATTGATGAATAATGTTGTTGAAATTCTGCAGCAAAGTGATGATATCTTAGATCATTATCTAGTCTTGTGTATACTCCAAATGAAACGAAAACTGTCAGTTCAACTCCTTATTACAAGTATGGTAGAACCATCACTTCTACTGCAAAAGACTGCTTTTTAAGTAATCTTCCTGACTTATCTGAATTCCTCAGCATGCCCAATAGCTCAGAAAAACCTGATGATGTAACAGAAACTATTGACTCTCTTTGCTAGCACTCTAGATACGGTCGCTCCTCTGCGCCTAAGGAAGATTAAGGAAAACAGCCCGACCCTGTGGTATAACGAGCACACTCGCGCCCTAAACAGAGCAGCCCGGAAAATGGAGCGCAGCTGGAGGAAAACAAAACTAGAGGTTTTTCGTACCGCCTATCGAGAATAGAAAAGCGTTAAAAACTGCAAACTCTTTTAGAAGAAAACAAACATAACCCTAGGCATTTATCCAATACAGTGGCTAAGTTAACGAAAAATAAAGAACCAACAGACGTTGACTGTGCCCCTCAGCATAGCAGTAATTACTTTATGACCTACTTTATTTCCAAGATTGATACTATTAGAGACAAAATTGTCACCATGCAGCCGTCAATTACAGTATCGCAATAGATAATGCGCTATAGATCTCCTGGGAAACAATTCCACTCATTCTCTACTATAGTAGAGGAAGAATTGTATAAACTTGTTAAATCATCTAAAGCAACATGTATGCTAGACCCTATTCCATCTAGGCTACTAAAAGACTTGCTTCTAGATGTCATAGGTCCTCTTCTGAATATTATTAATTTGTCACTGTCATTAGGATATGTCCCCAAAACCTTCAAACTGGCTGCTATTAAGCTTCTCATTAAAAAACCACAACTTGACATCAACAAATTAATTAATTACAGGCCAATCTTGAATCTTCCTTTTCTGTCAAAGATATTAGTGGTAGTGCATTGGCATGGTTCAAATCATACTTATCTGACCGGCATCAATTTGTGGCAGTGAATCAAGAGGTATCTTATTTCGATCACAAGTGCAGTATGGAGCACCGCAAGGCTCAGTACTAGGGCCATTACTTTTTACGCTTTACATGTTACCCTTAGGAAATATCATTTTTCATTTTATTTTTTATTTAGCGCCCAAACTCTGGAACAATCTACCCAACATTTTTCAGGACGCAGACGGGTCTTTAATCTAGATTAAAGACCCGTCTCTTTAACCTGTCTTACACATAACACATCAACATATTTCTATAATTCAAATCTGTTAAAGGATTGTTAGGCTGCATTAATTAGGTCAACCGGAACCGGGAACACTTCCCATAACACCCGATGTACTCAGTGTATCGTCAGAAGAATGGCATCTACGATCTGCCGCCCCTCCCCCATTTTACATAGAGTAAAATGCATTTACATTTAGACAGAATAGAAGATATAGATTGTACTGCATGTTAGCTTGCTTATTGTCCCCAAGACCAAAATGTATTGAGCCCATATGTTTTCCTAACAAGGAACTATAGAGCTGTAGTTCCAAAAACCATAAGTTTGTGACACTGTTTGGGAATATCAAAATGGCAAATAGTTGAACTATGTTGGTAACGACGGAACTTGTGACCATATTTGGCTAACAATGCTTTTGGGAAACGCACCACTCCAGCCTCCACCAGTATGGATCAACGATTTTGATGACATCACCCTGCACTGTTCATCATCTCAACTAACTTTCTGTCCAATTAAATGCTCTCTAGAATCAGAAGTGTCTTGCTCCCTACACTATAAACAGACTAAAATTGGTCAGTTCCATTTTCTATATGTTGAATGGCACGTAGTGCACTATATAGAGGATAGAGAACGATTCAGACGGTGTAAATATGCTTTCTGTTGGGGCAAATGAAGTTTGGTGTCGCTTTGTGTCACATGAACCACCACAGCACGTACACACACTCAGGTTCGTCCCAAAGACATAAAGGTACAGAGCAGATTATATGCGCGAGTCATCATAGATCACTGTCTACTTTGAACATGACCATCATCTCTCTGCTCCTGCTGGCCTCTCTGATACCTGACCTTCACTGGTGAGATTTATTATATCAAAGCACATTACGCTGACTTGTTAGGAATATTTAATTGGTATGTGCAGAAGAAAATTACTTATAACCCTATCTCACTCAGCTCATCGGATGTGGGTATAGTGAACAGCACTGAAGCAAAACTTCACTCCAGATGGGCTGTAAACATGTCTGTGGTGGATTCCTCATTTCTGATAGATTTGCTATGACTGTTGCACATTGCATGATAATGTGACTTCAAATTTAGTTCCAACTGCAATGAAAAGTTAAAATCATTATATCATAGTTTAAACATTTTTGTTTATTACACTAAGACTTTTTTATAGAGAAAATGAGAAACTAACAGCTGTGGTTGGCATGCATGACATTCTGTTTGCAGTGTCATCGGTTGGGGAAGACTCTCAGCATTACAGCAGAGAGTTGGTAACACCAGAGACTGACCACAAACTCTTGATTTCTATCTTTAGAAAACCACTTCTCAGTGCACCCAAGCAGCTTCAAAACATGCTCATGACACTTTAACACTACAACCTCAAGATCGTCTACAAGCTGGGGCCTAAAATGTTCATCAGTAATATGTTAAGTAGGGCAGCTGCTGACTGTGGAGGCAAGGAAGCAGTTTACCAGTGGCATGCCATATGTCATCTGCAGAAAGTGTAGGAAGATGTACAACTCATCAACCAAGAATACATTTGGCCTGGTATGAAAGCAGAAGACTTTCTGAGTACTTGTTCAACTTGCAATAAATTTGCAGCCCACAGTTAGCAGAAGGAAACCATGCTCTCTCATGACATCACCAGCAAGCCATGATAGATTGTCAGCATGGACTTTTTTGAGTCATCTGCAAAAGGGGACTATCTTCTAATGATGGACCACTTCTCAGACTGAACTTGGGAGATTGAACTGCTTCCTTATTTATCTGCAGAAACAGTCATCAAGCACTGCAACGCTCAGTTTGCTCAACTTGGTCAGCCAGAAGAGGTCAGCAAATAATTTCCTCACCAAGACACTGTAAGTCAAATGGAAAGGATGAGTTGACTATCAAGATTGAAAAGAACCTTCTCTGTAAAGTCATGCATGACAGAACCCACCCTTGAAAAGCAATCCTTCATTGGAGAAACACCTCAGCTGAATACATAGACAACAGCCCTGCCCAAAGGTTAATGTCGCAGAGACTGAAGATGTCTCTTCGAGTAACAAACAAGCATCTGCAGCCATGTGTAGTGACTGGGGTTGTGGAGCATCCACAAGCATCCAGACTTTAAAAGACGCACTATGCTGAATGACATTTTGCTTTTGAGGGTAACAGTAGTTCAAATTACTCTTATTAAATGATTAGTCAGGCTGTCTTTTAACAATAATAGGTAACGCTTTAGATTACAACCCGCAAAGAACTACGTAAGTAAACTGAATTTACGGTGTATGTTTCTGTAATTATAGTGTACCTATAAAGAACGTACATGTAGGTATAAGGGAACAATATGTCATATTTGGGTAATAAGGGGATAACAAACCAGATATTCAACCTGCAAAGCACTACATAAGTATACTGAATTTATGGTGTACGTTTCTGTAATTGTAGTGTACCTATTCAAGAACGTACATGTAGGTATACGGGAACAATATGTTACGTTTTGGTAATAGAGAGTAACAACCAGATATACAACCTGCAAAGAACTGCGTAAGTAAACTAAAGTTACGGTGAATGTTTCGTATTTATATTGTACCTACGTGTAAGTATAAGAGAACAATAGGTTACGTCTGGGTAATAAGGTGGTAGCAAACAGATATACAAATAATTTATAATGGATTAATCCCACTGAGCAAAAGTACGTCCAAACGACGTCATTTCAACGTCTTTGTCGGACGTTGAAATGACGTCCCCTGAAGAGCCAGAATGAAAGTTTTTACAACGTCTTTTCATGACGTCTTCTGGACGTCCAATAGTGACGTTCACAGGACGTCTCTAGAAGGTTAAAATTTAGTTCAGATCTGGTCATTATGGACGTATTTTCAACGTCTTAGAAGGTCAACTGCAGTCTCATTTAGATGTCATTTATACTGTTTCTGGACATAATATATACACTCTTAGGCTGCATTCAAGTAAAAATCATGTTTATTTTATTATAATTTTTTATTTGTACTTGTAAATAAACTTACAGACACAGTGTACAAAAACCATGAAAACATTTAAATTTTAACTTAAAATAAATATTAATTGTAATGAATGAGTAAAAGTACGTCCAAACGACGTCATTTCAACGTCTTTGTCGGACGTTGAAATGACGTCCCCTGAAGAGCCAGAATGAAAGTTTTTACAACGTCTTTTTATGACGTCTTCTGGACGTCCAATATTGACATTCACAGGACACCTCTAGGAGGTTAAAATTTAGTTTAGATCTGGTCACTGTGGACGTATTTTCAGTGGATAACAACTGTAACAAATAACATACAAAACATACATTATGTTCACCTGTTGGAGCTGAACTGAGGGGGAAAAAACGTCTAATTCTGACACAAGAGAAGTTTAAAACCTTCTGTACATACTAAAAAAAATAGTTTAGCAGTTTCAGTATCATATTAAATAAGTTTGTGATAGGCTTAATTTAAAATAAATATTGCTTGTAATGAATGGCTCGTTTTGTCGATGCCCATGTTAATGAATCAGAGGGTAAATGTGAATGCAGAAAGAACAACACAAACAATCTTTTCAACCACATTATAATCATTATTGCTGTGTAAGACATTTAAGTAACAGAAGTACTGGGATTAAAGTTTATAGTTAGGGTATAAACACTTATTTTCTACAGTAGCGATCAAAACGAAACTATCTTGTATGTATAGTAACGCTTAACCTCTTCCGCCAGGAGGTGGCGACAATTGCCCATTTAAAAAAAGTATGTCATTGAATCATTCATTCAGGAAATTTTAATAGTCAAACAAGTCTTAATGAAGTGAGACACTGACTCCCTTCATTAAATGTTTTTATTATTATTATTATTATTTTGTTTAAATGAATATGTTTTTAAAAGTCTTAAGCAGTGAATAGTTTGTCAGAACCACTAGTAAATTGTTATTTTGTTTAGTTTTCCAATCTTTTTTCTCCAGAATCGTGTTCTCCAATTTATTAAAAACAAGTGGGATTTGCAATTTATCCAGAATCGTGAAGCTCTTGTTTAAATGTTGTTTATTACTGCATATTATTCCATTAAAATGGAAGTTTAATTTCATAAAGTTCAAAATACACCTAAATGTTTTTTGCATTTTGTCTTTTTCAGTTGAATAAAAGACTATTTTCCCTATATTTTAATCACTGAGGATTTCTTAAGAAAAGTTTAAAATTCTCGTCTCGTTCTCGTGAACCCAGTCTCATGTCGTCTCGTGGGATAAGTGTCTCATCACACCCCTAATATATATATATATATATATATATATCTGTTCTGAATGGCAATTAATTTAAATTATTTGGAAAAGTGTTTGTTAAGTTTATTAACATTTGTTTTATTTATCAGTATTTACCTTATTTCTGAAAGTAACAGCAAAATGTGCCTTATACACCAATGCAACTTATGCATGTTTTTTTCCTGACCTGGTGTAACTGTCTGGAAAATATGGTAAATTAGGCCTATATTGTGCTGTATTATTACACAGTTCATATAAAATAGGGACAATTTGCACCAATAAAACAATTATATTATGTTCATTATACTCCTATCCACATTAACTTTAGCCTTAAACACTGTTATATTTATGAGGGGGTCCTTGGAAAATCTTCTTCCCTGCAAGAGGTCCCTGGCTCCAAAAACCCATGTGCTAGTGGACAGGCCTCCATATACAGCAGAGAGTCTGGTGTGGGAGGTGGAACTTCTGTCCAGGTTGACAAAACATCTCATCTCGTCTTCATGAACTGCCCTGAAAACAACATTGAAATATTAACGATTATTATTATTATAACTACAAATATAGCTTCACAATGCTCATTATGACGTCTTTGGTAAACATATGATCAGAAAAAACTGCCAGACTGATATTTAGTCTTTAGTGAATTTACTGAAAGTCTATTTTACTACAAGAACACACACTTAACACAAGATAAAGTTTTGAAAATCTTACATTATTGTGAAGTTACGTGTTTTAGTGACTAATTTAGACAATTAAAAGGGATCAACATAAATTTACCTCAGACTGTAACTTCACTGACCACTTTACTCGCAAATTAACCAACAGGGAGATATAAAAATTACAAAAAGTTGAATTTGAAATCGTCATAACACAGAACAAAATACATCTAAAGTGAAATTTAACATTAGATTGACAAAACGACGAATAAAGGTACATTTATATCGCTTACCTTCGGCTTAGCACCCGTCCGTGTCTCAGATGACCGTTAGAGACCGTTACTGTTTAAATTTCCAAATAGCAGCGTTGCGGTGTGAAGGCTGTTCGTTGGTCAAGTTGGGTCCCATCCTCTGTACGTTTTATAAAGTGTCCTTAACGTAAAATTAAATAAATTACACGACGGATCTATCGTGGTGGTTATATCTTCAGTCTTTGGTAATACACAATATCAATATCTTCCGTCTTCGCGGCTGCTTGCGCCATCACGTTTACGTCACTACGTTAATGCCCCTCACGCAAGCGCACGTTTAAATATAGATCTATTTATTAAATTAAATTTAAATGTATTTATTAAATATATTATTATTATTAAAATATATAATAAACAATAATATTGTGTTAATATTCTGTATTATTATTCAATATTTAAATATATTTATCTATTATATTTAAATCTCTTTACATCTATTTAACTTAAACTTTAACTTAACTTAATCACACACACATAGATGTAAGCGGCTGTTTCTGTCAATGTCCTAGTGAAAAATACTACACATAAAAAAAAAATAATAATAATAATATTAATAAAATAATTAAATGGCCGCATTATGTTACTGACATGATGTTTTTATACAAATATTACACTGTTTTAACACGTAAATGTTTTATAAAAATGATATTTACATTTTTTTTAAGTCAGAACTTTGTCATGTTTAATTGTATAAAAAGTTCTTAAGTCGATTTCCTGAACCTGTTCTGCACGTTATACAGACGTCCAGGAAAACCCCTTAATAGACGTTCAAATTTTGAACTGCATATCTACGTCCAAGGGACGTCGTAGTCCGACGTCCAGATACTGTACTGGATTTGCACGTCGTGTAGAAGTACAAATATGGTCCTCGACCGACCGACGCAATATAGACGTGATCTGCACGTCGGGTGGACGTCTCATGTTTGTTGGGATTTAAAAAACTTAACAGGTACCTATTCTATTAAATCGTACGTTTGGTGTATCTATACGTAAGCTTTTTAAAATTACTGGGAAAATATACTCTTGTTCTATGCAATTACAGGGTAATTGTGCCATCTGCGGGTTGTAAATTAAAGTGGCGATTGTTCCCCTCTTGTTCAACGAAGTTACAGGGTAGGTACAATACATATAACAACGCGACGTAAAATGTGGTTCTACAAAATGTACATTTATTTCCATTTTTACAGACACCAAATGTACAATACTGACATATTTACATCATCTAAACATTTAACGTTTACTTAATATGAAATTATAACATTTAATTCTGTTCTGTGTGATTTCTGTTGCCAGCTCGTTTCCAAGAATAGGTCTACATAATGTTATCATGACTACACGTTAAACCCTTAAAATAAATAATATTTCTGCAATCGTTTAATCATTCATGTAATATTAACTTCGTTTGCCGTGGTGGAACACAAAGGCGTTTTCTCTAACATGCTGTGACTAACAATAGAACCATAAAATACACCGAACACGCATCATAATTACAAATTAAACAATTTTATTTGTGTGCTGTAACCCAGATCTTCAGAATCCATACGATTTGCGAGGACCAGAATCAAATTCAAGGCTTTGTCCGGCGATCTTCATCTCCATCTCTAGCAGCGAGTCCAGCAGCAACAGCCATAAACCCGTGCTGAAGTGCATTTTGCTACAGGAAAATCGGACGTTCATTGGCTCTCGCCTGCATTCGTCACAGATTACGACATGCCGTGTTTCTGGTGAGATGTGTTGGAATGACGCGCGGGCGCCTTCGAGGAGTGGATCAAGACAAGAATCTGGATAATATTTTCAGCGATTAACAATTTAAATTCTGCTCTCATCCTACTGTACCTCAAACCTACTGTATTCCGCCAGAGAGGACTGCGGCTGCAAACGCATCGTTATTTGGATTACTTTTTTGTATGGCTGTTGACATTTTTGCAATAAATAAATGATTGTGATTGCACTTTTCTGTTTTTTTTTTATATTTTTATCACTGTTCAGTCATAGTTAACGTTAGGTTTAGAGGTAGAAGTGGGATTAGCGACTATAAAAAAATATTTTTAGATATATTTTCAGATTGTGTGTTTATGTATTGAACCTACCCTGTAACAAGAGGGGAACAATCGCCACTTTAATTTACAACCCGCAGATGGCACAATTACCCTGTAACTACATGGAACAAGAGTATATTTTCCCAGTAATTTTAAAAAGCTTACGTATAGATACACCAAACTTACGATTTAATAGGACAGGTACCTGTTAAGTTTTTAAGTAATTCCATTATAAATTATTTGTATATCTGTTTGCCCAACAAACACAGAACGTTGCTACAACGTAGCCAACCTTTTAGCAACGTTGTAACAACATGGCTAAATGGTTGTTGGTTCTACATTGTCTTGTTAAGGTTGTTACTGCGTTGTCACAATGTTGTCATTCAAGCACGGATCGCTGAAGGTTGTGCTTAGGCTGTCTGGACAACCACTGTACGACGTGTACTCGTCACTGTTCCGAAGCGCATTTTACAACTGAACAGACCGTTGGGCCGTTATTCTTTTTCAAGCCAGGATAAGTGAGTATTGCTTTGGTTTTTCTCAGATAAATATGTAAATATCCAAACGAAACCTACAATTTTCGTGTCCAATGTGAGATGTATTTGTTCTGCTAATAAACTGAATGGACAGAATAGCTGACAATTCACATAAACCCGTTTGCGATCGGGTTTGGTGTAATGCTAACTATATTTCTTTCACTATTCAGATAACGTTGCTGATATTTAGGAAAAAGAGTTAAACATATTCAGGTCATGTAAATGATAAAGTGTCTTAACATTACGCCAAAAGTTATAAGCCATAATGAAGCTATGAAAAGTGATTAACATTTCAGCACAACAGACAGCAACATAAGCGCATTCAATCTAGTCTACAAATAATATCTGTTACCTATTGGCCAATAAATTGTTAGATTTAACTCGCCAGTGTTTTTGTTAAACGTGTACATCTGTTCCTACATTTGAGCACTCGGACTGAACGGTTATGTTTCACTCTGTCTATGTAGAACAGTGAGCGCATTATTGGCTGAGGAAAGAGCTCCGCGTTTCTCTCACACACGCTATAATGTCTTACAATGAGATTAAAATTGGCACAGTATATAGATCATTTTTTTCCAGTTAAAATGAATTAGTTTTCATTGACTAAGGCTCACAGATTGCGTTCACGTTCTGATTTCAGCAAATCAGTTTGAGCCAAAGCAGACAACGTGATTAAAATTCATTAACCAATCATCAGATCTTATCGCTTTTCATACTGATATTAGGCGTCAATTTAGCAGATAGACAGATAGATAGATAGTATATATAGGACATCTATATATTTATCTATTAGAACACTATTAATTATTATAAAATTAATCACATTAATTATTACAAAAACGTATTAAACACTGCTTAGGTTTGTAGGTACAGAAATTAAATAATCAAATAAATTTGCATTTTTTTCACTGTATAAATTAAATATAGAATAATCATTGTTAAAGGAACAAATTTATTTATTTATTTATTTATTTATTTAGGTCCTTTTCATATATACTAGATTAATCCAAACTAAAAACCAAGTGTGAGATTTTTAATATTGCTTTAATGTTCTGTACAGCTGGTATTGGCATGATACTAAGTTTGACATTTAATTTTACAGCGATCAGTTACCCCACATTTACAAGATGGTTCATTGGACTTCTTCTCCCAATTTTAAGTAAGTATTCATATACTTGAGCTCAAACCTGTCACCCTACACATTTCATTCACATCTTTTTCTTTCATATCTGTACTATCCTATTATAATAAGGACCTAAAAAAATGAAAAAAAAAAAAAAAAGATTTGATAGATGTTTAAAATAACTTTAAAATGTCTCAGTGCAAAAGCAGTGATGTAGTGGTGCCTGAAGAAGTGGGTATATGCATAATTTATAATATATGTTTGTGTGTGTGTGTGTAATTAACACAATCAACGTCCAGAAACATGGCAAGGAGATTGGTAATGTGACATCCATGTGACATCAGGGGTTTAACAGTATACAACACATTGATTAATAGCGATATTTATGTGTTGTGCACGCCTAAACTTTTTCTCAGAACGATATTTTCTTTCACTCGCAATGCGCAGCAGCCAAGAAAGTTGTTTTTATCAAGGAAAAAGGAGAAAGTAAGTGTTTTATCTCATTTACATTATGTATTTTATAAGATAATATTACTTTTTAAAAATATTTGTATGCTGTATGCCCTAAACAAGCCTAAACGTTTCTCACAGATTTGAATTGCTATGCAGTGTGGAGTACGGAGGTCGCTTTTACCAGGTAAACATCAGTAGTAAGTGTTTTACCTCATTAATAGCAATATTTAAGGATTGTGCACTCCTAAACTTTTTCTCAGAGTGATATTTTCTTTAACTTGCGATGTTGAGCAGGAAAGTTGGTTTTATCAAGAAAAACACAAAGTAAAGGTTTTATTTCATTTACATTAGGTATTATATAAAGATCATATCTTTATTAAGATATTTGTATGCTATGCACCTAAACGAGCCTAAATGTTTCTCACAGATTTGCTATGTAATGCTGATGGAGGTCACTTTTAATAGGGAAACACTAGAAGTAAGTTTTTTTATCTCATTTAAAATATGTATTTCATAAGATCATATTGAGTTATAGCAACATTTATGTGTTGTGCACTCCTAAACTTTTCTCAGATGGATTGTTTTTCTTTCGCTCAGGAGATGATGTGCTTGAAGAGTATGAATCCACCAATACATTAAGTGGATGAGAAGATTTTTGTTAGGACACATAACAGAGACATGGGTAAGCCATAATTGCATATTTTAAGATGCTTTTTTTTTAAACAATAATAAGAAAGAATCTGGTTTCCTTTGGGTTTGCACTGTCATTTATTTATGTGCTGTCCCATTTATGCGCATTCATTTTGGTAGGAGGAGTCCAACTTAAATGTAGAGAGAGATCAGTACGCACTTGGAATTATGACTTTGTCGCTGATGTTAAAAGACCAATTTTCCAGTAAGACTGACAATATATATGTACATAAATTTACAGTGAATTAAATGCTTTTACTCAAAGTAATTTATTTGCTTTTTGTATTCTATTGTATTATCTAGATTTAAACTGTCAGATTGGCATCTACATTAATGTTAGTCTTTTTGGTTCTTATTTCGAGGTCACTGTAGCCACCCAGATCCAGACTGTATCCAGGTCAAATGGTCACTGCAGGTACCCGGATATAGTCCGTACCCAGCCCAGATAGTGGATCAGCACCTAGAGATGATCTCTACAGCCCTGAATGTCAGCGGAGACCAGGACAAATAGATGAGCGCCAGAGACTGATCCCATCTGAAGACCTTGTCACCTAGATGGTGATCCGGACAAGACCACAGGAACCAGATGAGTTCTCTGCACAAACTTTGTTGCAAGGTAGATTTAAAATTTCGTCTGGCCAGAGGAAAACAGAACTATTTTAACACACTATTTCCCTGTTTAAAGGGCTACTCCACCCCAGAATGAAAATTTTGTCATTAACCACTTACCCCCATGTTGTTCCAAACCTGTAAAAGCTTAGTTCATCTTCAGAGCACAAATTAAGATATTTTTGATGCATTCTGACAGCTTTCTGACCCTCCCATATATACAGTAATGTAATTAACACAATCAACGTCCAGAAATGTGGCAAGGAGATCCATAAAATAATCCATGTGACATGTCTTACAAAGCTACGGGAACATACTTTTTGTATGCAAAGAAAACAAAAATAATTAGTCTCCTCTGCATCAGTATCACCTGAATGCAAACAGAGTATTGTTCAAATCAAAGTGTAAATAAATATAGAAGACGTATCTGTGTGGCACAGATGACACAAAACAGCATACGCCATTTGTGTTCAGGTAAAACATTCTAAAATGGTGCTATAGGGTAATGCAGAGGAGACAAATTTTTGAATAAAGTTGTAATTTTTTTATTTCTTTGTGAGAATAATGACAATTTTCATTTTGGAGTGGAGTAACCTTTTAATACTGTAAAGCTGCTTTAAAACTCTACATTGTAAAAAACATTATATATAATGGTGACTTGACTATTTGACACTTGTCTCTGACATTTCACCTGATAAATGGATGTGAACTTATCCTGTTTTTTATGTTTTGTTTTATTTTTCAATTTTACAGGAGCACTTTTGTGATGCTGCAAGTGAGAATGTATATCTTGCTTGGCTGAAAACTGCAGAGAAACGCATCTTGTCATGCTGAAAACAAAAAATGAGACTATACTCTCTTCAAGGAGGTCCAAACACCATTAACAAAGACTGTTGTTGTCATTATAAACCATATGACATTAAGAGTACATAATATGCACCACATTAGAATGTGTATTTTGTGTCTTTGCATTGATATGCCTTGGCATTATGATGTTTTAATTGCTGTAAGAACATGTTTTTACATGTATTGAAAACACTGAATGTGAAGAAATTTTGTTGCAGGGAAAATTATACGTTTCATTTTGTAAATAAATGTAAATGTGCATTGTTTTGTGTGTTTTTTTTTCCACCTGAACATTGTTGCTGTTGACCAGTTAATCCAACTTTGGTATTTTCATCATCCATTCTGGTGTTAATATTTTACATGTTAAAAGTTTGTTAGTAACACTGTCAGGGTGTTAATAATGTTAACTCTTTCAAAAGTGTTAATTTTTAAACTTTACCGCTGGTAAAGTTTACAGAGGTTCACCGGTTTAAGAAATTTCTGATCGTAAAAACCTGCTTCTTTTCACTTTCAAGGTATTGTTTTAACTATAAATGTACTGATTCAAATTAGTAATCAATAATAATGATTTTACACTCTGCGCGCCTCCCCTAACATGCTCTCGTGTATTAACACGCAGAATGGAGTAGGGGGACGGAGCGGGCGCGGGCGCAGCAGGCTCAATCATTAAACGTTTCAAAGGAAGCATCATCACTGTCTTTACTGTTTGAGTTTAGGGAATATTTGCATTTATTTACACGCAACTAAAGTAGCTATTCATGTAGTGGACTGTCAGGACACTACTGAATGATGCGCATTTATAAGTAGGAATAGGCAAAGCCGACTGATAAAGTCTGTCGTATCAAGCTCCTATTTGAGTCCTACATTAGTGGCTTGGTATTTGATTTTTGATTTTTTGCTATTTTATTGTTCTCTGTTTAGACCTGTGCCTGCCGCACATCATTCTCTGGCCCCGGACTGTCTGTCTGGTTTTGACTTGTGTCTAAGTCGCTCTCGACTGCGCTCCCCTGCCCGCTGTATTTACCAGTCCGGAGACCACCTCGGCCGGTGACCTGCTGCTGCTTTTCTTTTTGTTTGTCAGCAAACGTTCTCAAATGCCTTTTTTCCATGTATGCAATGTTTTAATAAAGTTGGATTATATGAACCTGTATGGCATTTTTTCCTCTTTGAAGTTTCATAGCAGGTTTAATGTTAAAAAGAACAATTAATGATTAAACAGCATTTAAAAAAAAAAAAAAATGCAAATAAAGTAAATAAAAAAATAAGACGCAGATTTATAATCTGGCATAAAAATAAATGTTGTCGGAACGTCGTCTCGCAGTTGCTGAATGTCGCGCAACAACGTTGCTACAGCCTTTTCACGTCTTACATTTCAACGTTGCTACAATGTCGCAAGGACGTAGACTGCAACGTTGCCAAAGTAAAAATAGAACGTGGCAGCGACGTTGCCACAACGTAACTGTGTTTGTTGGGTGCTACCCCGTTATTACCCAAACGTAACATATTGTTCCCTTATACTTACACGTAGGTACAATATAAATACTAAACATACACTGTAACTTCAGTTTACTTGCGCAGTTCTTTGCAGGTTGCATATCTGGTTGTTACCCCCGAATTACCAAAACGTAACATAGCCTATTGTTCTCTTATACCTACACATACGTACTAATAGGTACACTATAATTACAGAAACATACACCGTAAATTCAGTATACTTATGTAGTTCTTTGCAGGTTGAATATCTGGTTTGTTATCCCCTTATTACCCAAACATAACATATTGTTCCCTTATACCTGCATGTACGTTCTTTATAGGTACACTATAATTACAGAAACGTACACCGTAAATTCAGTTTACTTACGTAGTTCTTTGCGGGTTGTAATCTAAAGCGTTACCCAATAATGTTATGTTCTTTGTATTACAGTTAGAGAAAGAAGCCAAACAAAACAAGACTGTCAAGATAATTTCCATACCAACACAAGAGGGAGACATCAAATCTGATTCTCTCTGCAGTCACCCTCATCAGGAAACATGTTAGCTTTCACTGTTATGCTGATGATACTTGGCTCTATATTTCTTCGCAGGCCGGCGAAACATAACAATTTGAAAAACTAAAGGATTGTATAGCTGAGATAAAAAACTGGATGACTAGTAATTTCTTGCTGCTAAATTCTGAAAAAATGGAGGTGCTAATTATTGGACCTAAAACCTCTGCGTGTAATAACCTAAAACGCTGTCTAATACTTGATGGCTGCTCTGTCAATTCTTTGTCATCAGTTAAGAACCTAGGTGTGCTATTTGATGGCAGTCTTTCCTTCAAAAACCACATTTCTAGCATTTGCAAAACTGCATTTTTCCATTTCAAAAATATATCTAAATTACGACCTATGCTCTCAATGTCAAATGCCGAAACGTTAATTCATGCGTTTATGACCTCAAGATTAGATTATTATAATGCTTTACTGGGTGGTTGTTCTGCTCGCTTAATAAACAAACTCCAGCTGGTCCAAAGTGTAGCAGCTAGAGTTCTTACTAGAACCAGAAAGTATGATCATATTAGCCCGGTTCTGTCAACACTGCACTGGCTCCCTATTAAACAACAGAAGAAAATTACTTATAACCCTATCTCACTCAGCTCATCGGATGTGGGTATAGTGAACAGCACTGAAGCAAAACCTCACTCCAGATGGGCTGTAAACATGTCTGTGGTGGATTCCTCATTTCTGATAGATTTGCTATGACTGTTGCACATTGCATGATAGTGTGACTTCACATTTAGTCCCAACTGCAATTAAAAGTTAAAATCATGCTTCCTTATTCTGGGGTTCTGACTGTATCAGAGTCTTACCACGAGCATCCAGACTTTAACCATCGCACTTTCCAGAATGACATTATGCTTTTGAGGGTAACATCAGTTCAAATACTCTTATTAAATGATTAGTCAGCCCGTCATTTAACATCGAAAATGTTATTGTATTACAGCTACAGAAAAAAGTCGAACAAAACAAGATTGTCAAGATAATTTCCATACCAACACAAGAGGGAGACATCAAACCTGATTCTGTCTGCAGTGTCATCGGTTGGGGAAGACTGAGACTTAAAGGGAAAAATAGCTCACGAAGCAGATGTGAAGATCTCAGCATTACAGCAGAGAGTTGGTAACAGCAGAAACTAACCACAAACTCTTGATTTCTATCTTTAGAAAACCACTTCTCAGTGCACCCAAGCAGCTTCAAAACATGCTCATGACACTTTAACACTACAACCTCAAGATCGTCTACAAGCTGGGGCCTAAAATGTTCATCAGTAATATGTTAAGTAGGGCAGCTGCTGACTGTGGAGGCAAGGAAGCAGTTTACCAGTGGCATGCCATATGTCATCTGCAGAAAGAGTAGGAAGATGTACAACTCATCAACCAAGAATACATTTGGCCTGGAAGATTTTCTGAGTACTTGTTCAACTTGCAATAAATTTGCAGCCCACAATCAACAGAAGGAAACCATGCTTTCTCATGACAGCAGGCCACGATAGATTGTCAGCATGGACTTTTTTAGTCATCTGCAAAAGGGGACTATCTTCTAATGATGGACCACTTCTCAGACTGAACTTGGAAGATTGAACTGCTTCCTTATTTATCTGCAGAAACAGTCATCAAGCACTGCAAGGCTCAGTTTGCTCAACTTGGTCAGCCAGAACAGGTCAGCAGATAATTTCCTCACCAAGACACCATAAGTCAAATGGAAAGAATGAGTTGACTATCAAGATTGAAAAGAACCTTCTCTGCAAAGTCATGCATGACAGAACCCACCCTTGAAAAGCAATCTTTCATTGGAGAAACACCTCAGCTGAATACATAGACAACAGCCCTGCCCAAAGGTTAATGTCGCAGAGACTGAAGATGTCTCTTCCAGTAACAAACAAGCATCTGCAGCCATGTGTAGCCACGTACTAATAGGTACACTATAATTACAGAAACGTACACCGTAAGTTCAGTATACTTATATGGTTCTTTGCATGTTGCATATCTGGTTTGTTACTCCTTTACTACCCAAATTTAATTCCCTTATACCTACATGTACGTTCTTTATAGGTACACTATAATTACAGAAACGTACACTGTAAGTTCAGTATACTTATATGGTTCTTTGCATGTTGCATATCTGGTTTGTTACTCCTTTACTACCCAAATTTAATTCCCTTATACTTACATGTACGTTCTTTATAGGTACACTATAATTACAGAAACATACACCGTAAATTCAGTTTACTTACATAGTTCTTTGCGGGTTGTAATCTAAAGCGTTACCGATATTTTTTATGCATTTTGTCAGCTTTCTGACCCTCCCATAGACAGCAATGTAATGGACCCTTTTCACAAGACTGTGATGATGCGTTTCATCATCATCATAAATCCTTTAAAGTTTTTTATATTTAATTTTTCTTTAAATATGTATGTACATTTATAACACTATACTTTGTATTACAATAACAATTTGACATCGTTCTCTCTTCTGACTGCCGATATCAGTCTTGCTCAATTTTCTTTCTTTGATTAAAAGTCATGAAAGCACTATCATGTAGTTTTTCTTTTGCTATTTGAACAAATGGGAATTCAAAAAATATATTTGTGGTACTCTCCCATTCACTGCTCTCGGATTTTACCCAACTATGACGACTTCTGCTATGAGAAATCCAGAAATGTGAGAAAGGTCCATTAACCCGATCAGCGTCCAGAAACGTAGCAAGGAGGTTGGTAAAATAATCCATATGACATCAGGGGTTCAATTTTATGAAGCTACAAGAATACTTTTTATATGCAAAGAAAACAAAAATAACAACTATATTCAACAATTCATCTCCTTTTGGAGCATATCCCTTGAAAGCAAATGGCGTATGCTGTTTTGTGTCAGCTGCACCATGCGGATACATTTTCTTTATTTCCGTTTATTTACGCTTTGATTTTCACAGCATATGCCGTTTGCGTTCAGGGGATACTCTCCATATGGAGACGATTTGTTGAATAAAGTAGTTATTTTTGTTTTCTTTGTGTACAGAAAGTGTTCTCGTAGCTTCGTAAAATTGCGGTTAAACCCCTGATGTCACATGGATTATTGTACCGATCTGCTTGCTATGTTTCTGGACGTTGTTCATGTTAATTACATTGCTGTCTATGGGAGGGTCGGGGGAATAACTGGTGTGTGTGCATATATATATATATATATCTGTGTTATGTAGTTGTTTTTTTTTTTTCATTACAATATACTGATATTTATGGTAATGAATTGTAAAATGTTCAAGTACTAAAATGTACGTTGACCTGTGTAATACTTCTTTAACAATCTGTGGCCTGAAAATGAGACCACAAGGACTAGCAAGAACAGCTCAACACCTCAACAACTGGTGACCCATGTGAAATTCCCCTCATGTGAAATTCCCTGGACTCCTATTAAATTGAAAAAAGTTTTATTAAAAAGTTGTATGGTGCCTTAGAGATTACATGTGTGATTTTATAAGTGTAGGATAAATTGGTTATTCAAATTCGTTATCTATTAAAACAGAATAGCTAAATCTTATTTGGAACGGGTTGGCATCTCCGCAATTCCGTAAACTCACCACTAGAGGTCACCATCTCCAGCTTTCTAAATTGGACTTCTAAATGGATTATATACTCAGTATACTCAGCAAAAAAAAGATACATCCTCTCACTTTTATTATTATTTTTTTTAGCAAATTTCTTAATGTGTAAATATTTGTATTACCATTAACTTCAACAACTGAGCCACGCATTGAAGTTTGAAAGACATTTGATTAACAGAAATTGAATAATGAGTACCTGAACAAACTGCTCTACCAGCACCAGCTGCTTCAATTAAGCTACTACAGTGAATCTCATCCTCATTGACTGTACCAGACCAGTTCTTGCTGTGAAATGTTACTCCACTCTTCCATTTTCAAGGTCTCAATAATGTCTGGAGAGACACATGGTTATATGTGGTTTGCCATTGCAAAGAAGCTGACTTAAAATACACAATCCTTTTTTTTATAGATGTATATCAGCACAAGGCTGTATGCCATAGGTAATCACAGCATGTCGATATGCGGCCATATCTCACGAGTGTGACGTGTGCTATTGCATTTATACAACAGTTTGACGGTACGAGTTTGTAAATACATAAGAAACAACAATGTATTGTCTTTAAATATGCCTTTTGTGCAGAACTACTTCCTTCCTTCATGGATTCAAATCTAGGTTTGACAGTTTAACAGCTGAGCCCAAGCCTCCTTTACTAATTCAAAAACATTACTTTAAAACTAGTAACAAAGGAACATTGAGTTGCTTCATTATTGTATTACTTTTTAAAAAGCAGCGTATTATGTGTAGTAGAGTATTATGAAAGAGAAATGGACACAAGTGTGATTACCTGCATGTGATACAGCATTCATTCTTCAGCTCAGTCTCATATTCACAATAAAACATTTGTTTTAACGTTCGCTGAGAAAAGTGATCTTTGTCGTAAGTTACTATACTTTGTTGACAGCGCCGCTCAGTGCATTTGTTGGCTGCATCTTACAAGCAGTTGTTGAAAGTAAAAATAACTTCCTTGTTTACAAAAGTGTTTCATTCTCTTTCAATACAAAAGTCTTTATTGTTGACTCGTAAAAACAGTTCTTGTCACCATCTAACAGCGGAATAATAACTAAAATAACCATTGTGGACACACTGTTTTTCAGTACTACATACTATTATTAAATACCACTATTATTTATATAAAATATTATTTATCGAATACTAATATTTAATACACAACAATAACAGCCATCATAAAAGTTGCTAGGCATTTCGCTCAGCGAAATCTGTTTGCTCTGGAACAAATAATAGATTAAGGAGACCAAAGACTGCATGTTAGATTTACCCGAAATTAATTATATCTCATGAGATATCAGAGTCAGTGCTGAACAGCCACTGATGCCCTGGAGCTCACATCTTCGAAAAACATTAAAGCTAATTTTCAAACAGACGTTATTTTTTTAACAAACTGCATATTTGAAGACTAAACAACTCCATTTTTTTTTTGTTATCAACTGTTTACTGAATTTTCTTCAAATAACAGTAATATAAAGCAAAAATCAATTGTGCAAATTAAGAACCCACCCCAACCCATCCCACCCCTGGCAGACTTTAAACAAAACAAAACGGTTGACGAGCAACTTTTGCCGCTGTGAGAGCAGATAACAGTAAACATCTTTGTTGGCCAGATAAAGTAAGGTCCCAAAAATCATTCATGAAAAAGTGCAGTGGAGTTAAACTTATCTCAGTGCCCAGCAAATATGAGAGATCCTGTGAAAGCTGAGTCCAAAAAGGTGAGAGAGAGTGGCACTCCCCCCCAAAAAAATGCAAAAACATCCCTAAAGATCCTTGTGAACAGAGATTACACTTAGGAGAAGACGACAGATTCATATAAAAATGGTTCATTGGAGTCAAGTAAACCCTATGCAGCAATTTCCAATGAATCATTTGGTGATTAGGGTTTTTCGAAGACAAACATACTCCATATCTGATCCAAAAATACATTCACATCATCATTAAGATCCTTGGCCCAAACAGTTGTAATAGATAAAGGTTTGTATGAATGCTCAAGAAGAAAGAGATAGATAACTGAAGCAGAGGAGGGAGATTCCTCAGAAGGAAGAATTAGTTTGCACAGAGGATGAATAGGCAGCTGAGAGTTCCAAGGCACCCCATAGGCCCGTAGGGCCAATCTAATGTGCAAATACATGAAAAAGGAGGTGCCAGGAAGATTATATGGAGTTTTGAGACCCTGGAAGGATTTTAAACCACTGTCATCATAGATATCTCCCAGAGTGTTTACTGTAGTATGAGTCCATTGCGGACAATGAAATGGAATATTGCCTGACAAAAGATTATTATTGTGGAAAATAAGCGAATGCTTATGCCATATTGTAACTTGTTGTGTACGCCTTTCAACATCCCTCCATGTGGAGAGGAGGTGGGTTACAATGGGACCAAACCGAGATTTACACTGCCTAAGCGGAACCCCCGAAAAAACAAGATGCTTCAATTTATACGGATGAACAACAGATTCCTCAATTGCTCTCCAAGACACAGAGGCGTCAGGATCAAACCAGACTGATAAAGGGCGGAGGGAAAAGGCTTGAGGGTACAGTCTAAAATTGGGGAAAGAAAGACCTCCATGTAATCTGCATCGTTGTAAGGTAGTCAGTTTAATACGAAGACGTTTCCCATCCCATATATACCGTGAAACACATGCGTCAAGTTTGTTCCAGTAGCCGACAGGTGGAGAAATAGGAATCATGGAAGAAAAGAAATGAATATGTGGGAGAACATTCATTTTAATCACTGATATACACGCCTGAAAAGAAGTAGGAAGACGAGACCAATTTTCCAAATCTGAAGATACTATGGCTAGAATACTATTATAGTTTTTTGAGATGATTTTGATGTTTGGTCATGATGAACTAACCTATTCATAAATTTCTCTAGATGACAAGATAGTACTTTAGCATATAATTTAACATCAATCCCTATTAAAGAAAGTGGTCAATAGCTAGAACAGGAAGTTGGGTCTCTATCTTTTTTTAACAGGAGAGAAATAACAGCTATATTAATAGATGGGTGAAATGAGCCTTGAAAAAAAAACTGAAAAATGTAACATATCTAACATGAGGGGGCCTAAATCCGACCAAAAAGTAGTGTACAATTCGATTGGAATACCATCTATACCTGGGGATTTCCCCTTATTCATAGATCGGATTGCTGACTCCAGCTCCTGAAGAATGATCGGTTCAGACAGGCATTCTGAATCTGACAGCCGCGGTAAATCAATGTTGGATAGAAAAGATACAAAAGAGTCAGGGTCACCATCAGCAGAAGAAGTATACAGGTTCGAGTAAAAAGAGTGGAAGGCGATATTAATGTCTTTTGGGTCTGTCACGATGTGCCCAGATTGGGATTTCACTGCCGAAATATTAGCAAACTTTTCACTGTTGCGTAGTCTTAGAGCTAAAAGGTGGCTTGGTCTACTCCCTTGAAAATAGTAATTCTGTAATTCTATAATTCTGTAAAAACAAATTTCCATCATGATCCAACAGAGATAATGAACAGATATCAGCATCACGAACAGATGAAGATAAAGAAGCAGAAATGAAAATATAGTCAATTTGCGAATGGGATTTATGAGTAGCAGAAAAGAATGTGAATGACTTAGCAGAAGGATTTAATAAACGATAAATATCCACCAATGAGGATGAGGGTACACATTGCCGAAGTTTGTCAGAACAAAAAGCCTGAGAGTGTGATTCCTTTGGTCCAGATCTATCTAGAATATGGGACATTACAGAATTCATATCTGCACCCAATACAATTTCAGAATCCAAAAATTTCAAGAGATAGGTTGACAAAACAGAGAAAAAAGAAGGGTCAGGAATACAAGGGGCATAAATTGAAAGAAATACAATATTCCTGTTCTCCACTATTGTATTTATATATGTAATTCTACCGTCTGTATCAAAACCTTTATCTAGAATAGTAATATTTAAAGTTCTCCGCACCAATATTAAGACACCCTTAGTTTTAATATCCAAAGATGAGTGAGATACCACTTCATAAAACTTATTATTACACCTGTGTATATCCTCCTCTTTCAAATGGGATTCTTGAACTAACACTATATCAATCTTTCTTCTTCACAAAAAAATCCCAAAAACCTGTACGTTTGAATATTAAGGTCAGTCATTAGTATCAAACAGAATTATAGCATAATAAGACAAAATACAAGTTTAAAAATAAAACCAGTTGAGTCTACCATTAAAAAATAAATAATAATAATAATAATAATAACAAATATAAAAATAAAAATAAGAAAATAACATACAATTAAAAAAAAAAAAAATCAATAAAAAGTAATGAAACTAAGAGTCGCCAGAAACCAGAGTACACAACACCAGCCATAATCAGTAAACGTTACGTAAAAACGTTACGTGTAAAGTTTCTACTGTGAATAAGAAAAGAAATAAACATTAAAGTGAACGGTGAAAGACAGTCACCTAACCACTTTTAGCATCTCTTCTCTGATTAGACAGCAAATATCCATCTTAAGTTCACTGAGAGATAGTGGATGAATGGGCCCCGAGAAAAATTCTTGCTTCTTCTGGGGAGTATAGCATTTTAGGTTCACCTTGATTGAGAATGACCTTCAGTGTTGCAGGATAAAGAAGAAAATTCTGGATGCCAGCTTCTTTCATTTCCTTCCTAATTGGCGCAAATTGGCACAAAAAAAAAATCTGGAAAGAAGGAGAGCGTCGCTCCGTCGGATGTTTTCACCGGGGCATGAAGTCTGGCAGCCCGCAGAATGAGCTCCCTGTCCATGTACTGCAGAAGTTTAAAGAGGAAAACCCCGGGGTTTAGCTCGATCTGAGGAGAGCCTGGTGTATATGCGATGAGCTCGTTCCACTTTAATCTCTTTGCCCGCCAGAGACGGGAGCCACGTCGGTAACGATCTTTTCAAAAATCTCATAGGGTCGTCTTTTTCAGAACCCTCAGGCAATCCAACCAGCCACAAATTGCTCGCCTATTGCGATCCTGTAGATCCACTACCTGTTGCTCAAGCACGTCTACTCGCCTATCGTGATCTGCGACATCTTTCTTTTGTTCTCTCATCTCCCCTGTAAGAAGATCCAGTTTAGAGCATAGCGACTGAACAACTGTTATGTGTGAAGCAAACTCGTTCCGCATCGCCGTCAACTCAGTTCTTAGAATGTCCTCAAACTGCGCAGCAGTCTTGCCATCTTGTCAACCATATCGCTTGTGTTTGGTGACTTTGATTTCTTCTTAATCGGAGAAGCCGACGGAAACAAGTCCTGCTGTTTCCGATTGTATGCCATCTGGCAAAGAATTTTTAATGAATAAAACTTAAAATAAAGCGAAAAAATCAGCAAAAAGGGGCCAAACATACAGAGCGCTACTTAAGTGCGACTAGGTTCATGAGCACATCACGTGACTCATAAACAACTACATTTTCATCTAAAAAACTTAAAACTACAGTCTGTGACATGTACTGGACAGCACATTCCAGGGCCCAGTTTATGGCAGGAGCCCTCCCTGACCACAGTACTGGACATAGGTTTGCTACATTTTGATTGGATCTTGGTGAACTAACATAAACAGACTGTCCAACGGCATCAGATAAAGATGCCAGGACAACAGCCAGACACCTCTTAGAGCACAAGAAGACCACCTTTGGTGCAAAGCCCGGGAAGGACAGAACTTCTTATTGGTCAAAATGCAGTTTGTGCCCTTCACCCACCTTGAGACTGTTCCTAAGGGTTTGGCCTGTGACCGACCATAAAAATTCCTTAGGTCCTCCAGATGCAGCAGCAGTGGGTGAAACTAAGAGAGATCATGGAGATCCATCCAAATCCATTCATAACTGTTTTCAAACCTTAAAACTGATGCACACTACAACACACACATCTTATACTTATTCAGAGAAATAAGTATTCCTTGTGACAGCAATGTGTAGTGCAACACCTTACACAAACTTAGCTGTTAATGTACAAATGAATGCATGCATGACAGTTCAATCTTCTCCCATCATGTTTGGACTTAATGTGTTCATAACATTGCCAAATGCATTCTGGTTATGGTTTGGAAAGTGATAAATGCTCCGGTAAAACTTTAGTGACACTTTTCTAGCTTTGTGTTTGGACTATGCAAATAAATTCCACAGGAGGAAAGAAGGGTGGACCACCACGTGTCCCCCCACTCTGATGGAACCAGCCAATCACAGCATGGAAATGGAGAAGTGCCAAATTGCAATCTCCTCCTCATCGGAAAGGGATAAATGTACCCTTCCAAAAGACACTCCTTGTTCTGAGTCTCAGTCTGTCAAGGAAAGAGACTGCAACAGAGCAAGACAGTTCTGAGTCTCCGGCATGTCTAAGAGACACAAACAGGACAACCAACGTTCTGAGTCTGCCACCCATCTGGTGAGACAATAGCAGAAACACCTCCATTCTGAGTCTCCGGCCTGCAAAGGTGAGACAACAACAGATACCAAGTCCAAGTCTCCAGCTTTTGAGGCAGCAACAGATACGACCACGTTCTGAGCCTCCAGCCTGCGAGGAAAGAGATAGTCTACGTTCAGAGTCTTCGTCCAGCGGGACAACAACAGATGCAGCATCCTGAGTCTCCATCCTAGAGAGACAAAGCGGATTGACCAAGTTCTGAGTCTCTAGCCCAGAGAGGCAGAAGACACACAGACATTTGCAACAAGGTTAAGCTCCAGCGAGTAAACCTTCACTTCAGGTACTTTTGCTTGCGTGTTCAAAGCTAAGGACCTTCAGCACCTACTCCAGGGCCACATCTGCGTGTTCCAGATCTTAGGACCCTTGGTGCTTCAGGAGATCAGCATCCTACAGCGCTTCATCTTCAAGGCTGTCGAAATGGATTCCTGCTCCATTCCCCACTGTACTGCCACCAGCGCAACCAGTGGAAGAAGTCGCCGCCACCGGACTGCTCACTCAACCACAGCGAACGTAAATATCACTTCCAAACCTCTTCCAGAGACCTTGGCATTGTTGTATATTATCAGTATATGATTTTCTAAGTTACATTAGGTATTATATAGCTGATTGCAGCTGATAACAAATTACACATATTTGTTTGATGCATAGTAAGGTTATTCACCTTATTTGTTTCAGAGTAGCAACAGTTTATCTTTCCAGATAACGTAGCTCTGATATAGCAACTCCCAACATAATCACTTGCTTTTTATGCATCTTATGCACTTTATTCCTTCTTCATTCATGGTATCCATTTAGTAGTTGTTGATTACTCTTGTCTATCTTGTTAATAAAATTTATTTTATTACAACTTGTGTCTTCCTTGGGTTGATAATACAGAAGAGGTTCTACAAGTTAGAGATCCCACCAATCTTTCTTATGTGATGTACTCATGACCACACATTAATTGACACGTGATCCAAGAATCATAACGTCAGCTGTGACATGAGTACCCATCACTACCGTATTTCACCTCCCTAGGTTGGCGAAAGCTAAATTCACTGCCTTAATTGGCATCCCTAGGTTGGCGAAAGCGAAATTTATTACAGACACTAAAACAATATTATTTACAAAATTACAGTGGATTTGGGTGTCTGCCCTAAGACTCGCTGTGAGAAATACTGCAAGCGGAGTGATACAAACAGTGAAACGACTGGAATTCTGTTATGACTACAATATTGCACTCCCGCAAAAGGCTCTTAGCCAATCAGATTTGAGGACCAGAAATAACTGTTGTATAAATATTAGGGCTGTCAGCCGATTAAAAATTTTTATCCAATTAATTACATGATGTTTCAATTAATTAATCTAATTAATAATAATTAAATTACTAATTAAATAAATTTGACAGTGAAAGTCCTGGGAGATGACAGATCCCTGAAGTCTACCCTGAAGTCTACTATCATCTCTACAGTTTTGAGTGTGTTGAGCTCCAGGTTGTTATGACTGCACTATACAGCCAGCTCTTTAACCTCCTGTCTGTAGGCAGACTCTTCAGCATCCTGAATGAGGCCGATGAGTGTGATGTCGTCTGCAAACTTCAGAAGCTTGACAGAGGGGTCTTTAGAGGTGCATTCGTTGGTGTAGAGGGAGAAGAGCAATGGAGAGAGAACACATCCCTGGGGAGCACCAGTGTTGGTGGTGCGGCTGCTTGACATCAATTTCCCCAGTCTCACCAACTGTTTCCTATCTGTCAGAAAGCTGGTGACCCATTGACAGATAGAGCTAGGAACAGACAGCTGGTTTAGTTTGGTCTGGAGGAGAGTAGGAATGATGGTGTTGAAGGCCGAACTGAAGTCCACAAACAGGACCCTCACATAAGTCCCTGGTCCGTCTAGATGTTGCAGGATGAAGTGCAGCCCATGTTTACTGCATCATCCACAGACCTGTTTGTTCGGTATGCAAACTGCAGGGGGTCCAGTAAGGGTCCAGTGATGTTCTTCAGATAAACCAGAACCAGTTTTTCAAACGACTTTATGACCACAGATGTTAGTGCCACAGGTCTGTAGTCGTTAAATCCTGTTATCTTGGTTTTCTTTGGGACAGGGATGATGGTGGTGCATTTGAAGCATGATGGAACTTCACACAACTCCAGAAACCTGTTGAAAATCTGTGAAAAGATGGGGGCCAGCTGGTCAGCACCATCTGGGCCAGATATGTTTGAAAGGTTAAGGTATAAAAAAGCCATCAATGTTTCTGTCTTTTATTTGATGCAAAAAAAAAAAAGATGTAGTTAACTAACATTTGCACAATTTTTAAACTCAAATCTCCTCCCCATTCCCTTTCCCCTTGTGTGATTGTGAGCCTATTTCCGAGACAGAAAAGCTAAGAAAACTAGTAAAAATGCAGTCAATTCTCCTGTGTTAATTTTGCCATCAAAAAGGTCCATTGCTAGACTAGCTTACGCAGGAGTTACTTTCAAACCAAGCTGATTTTTTTTTTAGTTAACATAGTTTTTTTTTACGGCAAATATTCACCAATGTCTGAAACTTTTTATTGTGTGGATTTCTACTGAAATAACGTGAGTTTGCCCACGAAAATTCAATGATAAATGTGACCTCATTAAAACTATTTGGAAGCTACATATAAGAGGAGTGAGGAACAGGTTGTTGGCTTTCTCACCTCTGAGGTCTTTTATTCGTTTTACAAAGTGTCAAGAGATACATTTAATCCCAAATTATTTCTCTGTGTATCAAAGTAAAATAACTGAAGATTATTTTGAGCAAGTTTGTCATCTCTGCAATGCCCTCAACTCATATATATACCTGTGTTATATTGTTGCTTTTCCATTCACATATTCCATTTACATATGGCATAATTATGGTAATGAATTGTAAATTATTAAAGTACCAAAATGTTTACCAACCTGATTAAGACTATCTATCTAATATCAAACTATCTGTGGCCAAGAACAATATTTACTCATCATTGGCCGGGAGCAGCAGCTCATTTGCATTTAAAGAGACATGAACGAAGACAGTGTGTTTCTGCTCAAAAACTCAAAACAGCCATTTTCAAAACGAAATAATAATGAGCTGTGGGTGATTTTGAGCTGAAACTTCACAAACATAATCTAGGGACATCTGAATCAAAACTGCAGCTGAAATTGGTGACTTGTTTACAAAATTTGTGTTTTCTATATGTTGAAAGTCACTATATACGGAATAGAGAACGATTCAGACGGTGTAAATATGCTTTCTGTTGGGGCGAATGAAGTCTGGTTTCACTTCGTGTCACATGAACCACCACAGCACGCACACACACTCTGCTCCGGCCCAAAAAAACGATAGTACGGAGCAGATCATATGCACGACTCATCATAGTTTACAAAACGTATCGGACCCACTTAAATACTACACAGAAAGCTATATTTTATAGTGATATGGAAGAAATTGTGGCACATGAATGGGGCCAATTTGTTAATGTTAAAATACTTTTTTCAATAGTATAGCCATTTCTGTATTCTGACACTGAGATACAGAAAATAGAGCCAGAGCTACATGCATCTTGTATATTGTGGTTTCATATAACAGATGAAACACCCAACATCAGTGTTATTGACACCACAAAGTGAGAAAAAACACTTACAGGCAGCTCAGTGTCTCTACTACTTTTTATTTATACAGAGTTTTGTCAGCGATAGCTCACTGTCTACTTTGAACATGACCATCATCTCTCTGCTCCTGCTGGCCTCTCTGCTACAACACCTCACTTACACTGGTGAGACTGATTATATTAAAGCACATTATGCTTTATGATTTGTTAAGAATGTTTAATTGGTATGTACAGAAGAAGATGACTTATAACCCTATCTCTTGCTCAGCTTATGTGGATGTGGGTATAGTGAATGGCACTGAAGCAAAACCCCACTCCAGACCTTACATGGTTTCTCTTCAGAATAACAAGAAACATGTCTGTGGTGGATTCCTAATTTCTAATAGATTTGTCATGACTGCTGCACACTGCATGATAAAGTAAGACTTCAATTTAGTATCAACTGCAATGAAAAGTTAAAATCATTATATCATAGTTTAAACATTTTTGTTTATTACACCGATACAACATTCTTACACAGAAATGATAAAGTAACAGCTGTGGTTGGCATGCATGACTTAAAAAAAATGACGGGTTCTGACAGCATCAGAGTGAAGTCTTACCACGAGCATCCAGACTTTAACCATCGCACTTTCCAGAATGACATTATGCTTTTGAGGGTAACATTAGTTCAAATACTCTTATTAAATGATTAGTCAGCCTGTCTTTTAACAATGAAAATGTTATTGTATTACAGCTAGAGAAAGAAGTCAAACAAAACAAGAATGTCAAGATAATTTCCATACCAACACAAGAGGGAGACATCAAACCTGATTCTGTCTGCAGTGTCACCGGCTGGGGAAGACTGAGTCTTAAAGGGAAAAAGACCACATGTCTCATGGAAGCAGATGTGAAGATCATGAATAACACAGAATGCCAACATAAATGGAAAGAAAACTACGTAGCCTCAGAGATGATGTGTGTCTATGGCCATGGAGGAAGCTGTAGTGTATGTAAAAACAATATCAGTTTGAGACCATCAGTACTGTGAAGTATCACCTCAGTCATATGTTGTTCTGCGTTTCTTCACAGGGGGATTCAGGAGGTCCTTTGGTTTGTGGAGACACTGCAGTCGGCGTCACTTCCTTTGGTGATCCAAAAGCCTGCAATAGTCATGAACGGCCTGAAGTTTATACAAAGATTTCAGCATATCTTCCATGGATCCAGTGCGTAATTGCAGATGTTAAGTAATTTTTGTGATGAGAAAGGACGAAGTATTTGTTTAAATGTTCAATAAACAAATTGTGTGTCAAGCATCAATATGTGTAAATGGTCCTTATTTCTGCAGCTCCATTTTATTCAAAATATCTTTTTTATGTTCAACATCTTCAGAAAAAGAAAGAAATTCATGCAGGTTTGAACAACTTGAGGTAGTAAACAGTGGCTAAAGCTCTCATTTGGTGTATCAGTGGCATCTGAGGTGTTTAAATGAAAACAGCATGAATTGTTAGCAAGTCTAAAGGGAATTGAGGCCATTGCACATGATATTTTTGTTGTTGGATGTGGTGACTCAGACCAGCAAGAGAAGAATGATCATGATTTTAAGCTTCAGGCCCTGCTGGAGCATTACAGAGAGGTCAAACCACAACTTACAGTAGCTTTTAAAAAATATTCTTTTATCAACTGACCCAGAAAAAGTGAGGGCTATCATGGAAATTGTGCCTGAAGGTGCCAAAATCATGTCCCAATTGTTGAGTGTTTGTGCACACTTGCTCAACAAAGACACTCTTGGCACTGACTGTCCTTGGTCACATCGATGCCTGTGTTGTCCTATCATGATGTTACTAAGCCTGTCACAGTAGAAAGTGACTCTAACCAAAGTGGTCTTGGGTGTTGTCTTATACAAGGACAGCTTCAGGTCTCAACAGATTCAGATTCAGGTCTCAAGTTCAATAAACAGATTAATTCTGTTAAGTCATGTTTTTGTTTTTTCATTTACGAAGTCTCGCAAAAGTTAAAACTTTCCTTTCTTTAAAGAAATTTGAAATAGTCATTCATGCATTTATTACTTCACGCCTCGACTACTTCAATTCACTTTATTATGGAGTAAATCAATCATCGACTGGACGCCTTCAAATGGTTCAGAATGCTGCAGCTAGGCTGCTAACTGGTAGTCGTAAATTTTAGTCACATTTCTCCCATTTTAACTTCTCTGCACTGGCTACCAGTCAAGCTGAGAATAGAATTTAAAATTTTAGTTTTTGTTTTTAAATCATTACACGGCTTAACTCCAACTTATTTATCAGATCTTTTAAGCTGTCATAATCCGTCCAGAGCACTTAGATCCGGCAACCTTGGAATACTTTCTGTTTGTAGATCGAGGTTAAAACATTGCTTTCGCAATAGCAGGCCCTAAACTCTGGAATAGTCTGCCGGTAACGATTCGAATGGTGTCATCACTCTCCTCTTTTAAATCAAAACTTAAAGCACTTTTACTTAGTGTGGGTTGTTAATGTACTATTCTAATTTTATGCATGTTATTTTATAGACTGTTGGGTTGTTTTTAAATGAGTTTTTAAACAACCTTGGGTTGTTTTTAAATGTGCTTTATAAATAAATAATGAATGAATGAACTATCAAGATTGATAAAAATCTCTGCAAAGCCATGCATGACAGAACCCACCCTTGAAAGCAATTCTTCATTGGAGAAACACCTCAGTTGAATACATAAACAACAGCCCTGACCTGCACTCTGAAGGGGGGGCACCTGTCTTCAGAAAGTGGCACCATGCTCTTATCTTGTGAATGTGGGTGGATCCTCATATAGATGCAACAGAGTGCACCTAAGAGTGGCAAAATCAACCTCTGCACAAGCATTGGACAGTAACAAACCTGAGTTCTGTGCTGGTATGGAGTGTTGCAGTGGCTCCTTCATCTGCTGACTCAACTCTTGTGAAGCCCCGCCACAGGGTTTACCCAACCTGGTCAAACTCTCATTGGAAGGACACGCATAAACTAGGGCTAGCCGATTGTCCAAGCCACCTAAAATGCTTGATTTGTAGGATGTCAGGAATTTGGTGTCCCGCAGAATTTAGCTCCAACTTGCCTCAACACAACCTGCCAGGAAGTTTCTAGTATGCCTAGTAAGAGCTTAATTAGCTAGTTCAGGTGTGTCTAATTGGGGTTGGAGCTAAACTCTGCAGGACATGGGCTCTCCAGGACTAAGTTTGGGAACCCCATTCTAGACCAAACCATCTGTGGCCAAGAACAATATTTACTCATCATTGCCAATTACACCACAAATTGAGGGAAGAAATGGCAGTTTAGGGTACCTTCACACTTGATTTGTATGGTCCAGACTGAAAAAAGAAACCTATACATTTGTTCCTGATCTGCTTAGCATTCACACTCGCATTTCTGACGGCGAACCTAAAGATACCGAACCTAAGGGCACAGTGATATGTTCACAAACTAATCGGTTGGGTTGAATGATGCATATTTTGTGACGAAACTCACCGAACACCCCAGACAAAAAGGGGTGCTGTGCAAACCAATCGGTGTATGGCATCAAAGTACCCATTCACTGATTGGTTTGCTTAGTTACTTAGTTAAGTCGAATACACGTAATGCCATCTGCTGGACATTTAAGAAGTATTTGGTCTGTGTTTCATTCATATTTCATTGAAGACGCACCAGAGTTCATCTGGAAGTGGAACAAGATCCATCTTTTTATCTGTCTCAGTCGGCTTGTTTGGTGCACACCAGGGTTCGAATGGTAGTGTTCACACTCATTTAAATGAACCGCATTAACAGAGCAATAGCATCCAAGTTTGTTTTAATCCAGGGGTCCTGGAGGCCCGGAGTCCTGCAGAGTTTAGCTCCAACTTGCCTCAACACACCTGCCTGGAGGTTTCAAGTATACCTAGTAAGACCTTGATTAGCTGGTTCAGGTGTGTTTGATTAGGGTTGCAGCTAAACTCTGCAGGACACCAGCCCACTGGATCAGCCTGCTACAGTAGCCACACCCCAAACTCTCTCTATTGGCTGAGCTGGAAAGATGTTGATTAACCTCTCTAAATGTTTTGAGCTCTCTTAAAGTTTGCACTTGCATGTGAATGGGGCACATTTGTAAATATTAAAATACTGTTTCTATAGTATAGCCATTTCTATACTCTGACACTGAGAAACACAAAATACAGCCAGAGCTACATGGATACTGTATACCAGGGGTGGTGAACTCCGGTCCTGGAGAGCCGCAGCCCTGCAGAGTTCAGCTCCAACCCTAATTAAAAATCACCTGCCTGTTTCTTCCTAGTAACCCTTGATTAGCTTGTTTAGATGCGTTTGATTAGGGTTGAAGCAAAACTGTGCAGGGCTGCGGCTCTCCAGGACCGACGTTCGCCACCCCTGCTGTATGCTGTGGTTTCATATAACATGATGCAGACCTCATAAATGCTTGTGACACCATAAAGTGAGAGAAAAAACACTTACTGTCACCACAGGGTCTCCACCCATCCTTAGTGTTAGTGGTTGATTGTCTACTTTTGTCTACTGATAAAATCATAATATAATTTAAAAAAGAGAACTCTTCTATAGTGATGGTATTGTTCAATATACTAATAAAACTTTCTTACACATTAATCAGAAACTAACAGCTGTGTTTGGTGCACACAACCTAACAAAGAATGAAGAATGAAGGGTGCACTGAAGTGCAGTCTTATCACAAGCATCTGGACTTTAACAATTGCACTTTGCAGAACAGCATTATTCTTTTGAGGGATACATTACTTTCTGATGACTCACATTAAATTATTGCAGCCCTATTAAGTAGTAGAAAGCTACTGAAAAGGATCCAAGTAGGCAAAATTACTTTTCGTATCTCATATCTGGTGTTAATGCACATTGCACGTATTTTTTTTTTTTTTTTTAAGTAACTAGTAATTAAGGCCAGCTAATATAAAGTGGGACCAAATTTTGTTTTCTGTTTTGGGGTGGTAATAGAACAGTATATTATGGAAGGAGCAAAAAAAAAATTTTTTTTTTTTTTTTTTATGTCACAAGAGGTAAACCAGCCTTGGGTATGTTGATGTCTGCTAAAGAGAAACATCTGCTGTATAAAAACATCTTATAAAAAGCTGTTTTACATACATTCTAAATCCTAAACATCTTAAAGACATTTTCTAAACATTTATTTAACATCTTAGACACCTCTTAGAGACATATTGCAGATGAGTGTTTCTTTTTGGTCACTGCATCTAAAAACAGTTTTACAGTTTTTGTGTGGCAAACTTAACGTGAAATTCTTTATCATGTGGATTTGGGAAGTGTCGTGTCAAATGATTTCATTTTCTACCAAAGTAGATTAAGTCAAGATTATTTAGAACAAGTTTGTCATCTCTGCAGTTCTCTCAACTCACCACCAGAGGTCACCATCAATAGCTTTCTAAGTTGGACCTTTTAAATTTAGAGGTCCGATTTAGAAAGCTCAGTATAGTGACCTCTGGTGGTGAGTTGAGTGAGGTATGCCAATATCAAAATGAATTTCAACCTGCTTAATACTTCTGTGGTCAAGAAGAACTGACAGTAGTATATGGTTTTCTCATTGATTCAGTAGCCTTAATATGCTCTTAAAAGAATACATTAAACTATGAGAAACATTCATTATACTCATACGACTTTCTTTCAAAAGAAATAAGATACTTAGTGACAACTGTGGTTGGTGCACATGACCTGTGATGACCTAAAAATAAGAATAAGGGGTCTGTCCACATTGTAGTGAAGTAATACCAAAAGCATCTACTATAGCAGTGATTCGAACTTGAAAGACTTTATGCTTTTAAGGGTAAAATATACTCATGGAGGCACAAAAGCAGCTTCATAAATAGAGGCAATATTAAAATCAATGGTTTAATCTGGACCCAGACCACAGCTAGGATAGCGGCCTACGAGGGAGCCCAGCGGAGCTGGTGGACTAATGGGCTATGGTGGAGAGGACTGATCTCGGAGCCATGGTGGAGCTGCTGGGTCGACTGACCAAGGCGAAGTCAAGGACTCAGAGGCCGGAGACAGAGACAAGGGATCCTCCAACCACAATGCTGAGGGAGACTGGCAGACCTGTGGTGATCCCACACCACAGATGGTGAGCTCAGGGTGAGCTGAGGAGCTGACAGGATGCAGCGGTGATGGTAGTGGTGGTGAGGATGATAGGGGAAGAGGAGGTGGGAGAGGGAGGCTGGGTGGGAGTTTGGGTTCGTTACACACACCAGATAACAATTCCCAGCACTGGGAGGTACAGGGAAGCGACCTCCATGGTTGTTTCAGGTCCCACAGATGGTTCAGGACAGACAGATAATTCCAGGCAGACAGACAGTTCAGTCACAACCTCCGTGGTCAAGAGGGGACAGACAGAAGATGATGGCGTGAGAAGACATATCCGCATTTATATCAAAGTCCTTTGAGCACAACCTTGCTCCCCACTGACACATCCACCTTTGCATGTCTAGCAGCTGGGTCACGCACCTTTTCAGAAGATCAGGGCTCGGGCTCTGGGGCGATCCTCCGCTCCTTTAGGCACTGCCTTGTCGATCATGGCGGGCTTTGGCTCCCCGTCCACAGTGGGCACAAACTGTAGCTCCGTGTAGCGGTAGGCTGGGCTCTGGGTTGACCATAACTTAAATGAAAAACTTACAAAAACAGAAAACAAAAATGCGGGGACACACACTGCTTTACTTTGACTTTCTGGCCAGTTATTCTGTCATGCTTACATGGTGGAATGAAGAGCGCACAATGAATAAGGTAATCTTAATTGTTTTAATGAATCCAAAAGGAATGATGAAGGAAAAATCACACACACATAGGGTAACCCAATACAATAACCGGCTACTGATTCAGTGATGACTTCAATGTTTCGCCTCTGATTGGCCAGTGCATTTAGGAGAATCATGTGTCAAGGAGAATCATGTGTGCTTGGTTTTAATGTGCAGCATTGTATAAAACACTTCTGTATCTGGCTCTGTGCCAGCAGCTAAGGCATTTTTGAATTTAGCAGCTGGTGGTGTTACTTTTTCCATTTCTACCCCCCCTCAGGACAAACTGCGTATTGCACTCAAAAATTGTTTAATGGGATATGATTCTCTGCACATCTGTCACTCATCTTACGTGTCATAACTCCCACCCTTCTATGATGATTGTCCACGTTCCACAAGTTTTTCATGCATTTTGGGGCTTTTTTTTATAAGACTAAAGATGTTAATATGAGAAATGCTAAGCAGATGCAACATTTATGGAAAGTCACATATAAGATATTTCTGGCTCATATGATCAAAATACATTTTAGATTGCAATTGGATGATACTACAAACACTAAATACTGTTTTAAAGTGAATTTTGGTGGATAAAACGCACCCTGCCACAAACCTTAGATGGTCTTATTATTGGGAGATGCAAGGATCTTGTGGCACTTGCCATTGGAAAAAGCGTAACGGCTAACTTGGATCACGTGAGGCAGCTCAGCCAATCATAAAATGGCCTCACTAACAACTCATGGATAAATGTCAGATTTTGTTCTACGTGCTTGCAAATCCTCTTACTGTAACACAATGTAAATAAGAGGTTATTTGATTCTAAAGGAACTTTGTGATATCGCAATGTCCTATTTGAAGTTATCCTAACAAGAGTAGAAGGGCAGTTTTTTAAGCATATTTCATAAATTAATTTTATTCTCAAGCAAAGTATAAAAAACTTAAATGAGATATTTGAAAAAGAACTCTGATCAAAATTAGAGAACACTTACAGATACCTCCAAGTTATTGATGTTAATCTGTCATCTGGTGTTAATTTCCCTAATTATATGAATTATATAACTCTATTTAACTGACAGCATTCTTCCAATTTTTTACTGAGATTGCAAGATGGCCGGCCACTCTAAGGTGAAACTCTGCGACAAGAGGTTGTCCAGATGAAGGCCAAAGGGATGACCCTTTCAGCCACTACATGAGAAATTGTTGTTCTAAATCTGTGATCAAAATCTGTGATTTCTTGAAATATTGAAGATTTACAATGACACTAATTCATCCAAGTCCCCCATTCATTCAAAAGGCTGGTCATCCATGTAAGACAAATGCACGAGAAGACAGGATAATGCAGAGACTCTCAATGGGGAATCGGTTCAACACTGCAGCTGGAATTGCATGCCAGTTTAGCGCTGAACAGGGTACGTATCTATCTTAGCATGTTTAAGAGAAGTTGGACTAAAAGTGCACTCTGCAATGACCAAACCTCTCATCAGCAGAAAGAATCAAAAGGCTAACTCAACGTTGCTGAGGCGCATGTTGTGTGGACAGAGGAGAACTGTTCCATGATTTACTTTAGTGATGAAAGCAAGTTTAATGAATTTGGGTCTGATGGGAAACATTTTGTTTGAGTGCATAAAGAAGTCAGTGAAAGGTGGAGGAGAAAGTGTCATGGTTTGGGGGAAACCAAAGAATCCACCACAGTTATCGAACTATGGAAGAGAGTGGAAGAAGAGTGGACCAAGAACACACCAGTGCAGTCTGAGAAACTAATGATGTCCTGCAATGTGCTGAAGTCATTCAAAACAAGGGCCTCTACACTTCCTACTAATTTCTGATAGCTGTAAACGTCCAAAATTTTAGTTGCAATCTTCTTTCTTGCTACAGTGATTACTGTTCTTCACAAAATACATTTTTTTGTTGAAATGCCTTGGTTATTTTGTCAAATATGTTAGTAGAACAGTGGTATACCCACAGCTAATATTTCATTGAACATTAATATGTAAAAAAAAAATCAAGGATTTGTACTTTGTTCTCTAAAGTTGATCTCCACTGTGTATATTTAAACATATATACTTACATATAGCCCTATACAAAAAATCCCCAAATAAACCCACTACCCAAGTTGAACTCAAAAGTTGGCAGCCCTGATGAGAAACATGTATTGGTGGGTTTAAGCTGCAAACCATTTACATCATACATTGTGGAAACTTCTAGGAAGACCTTCAGTATCTTTGTTTCTGAATCTACACCCCTAACAGAGGACAGTTCAGAGAACTGTCATCAGCTCAAATGTGGTTTTACAAGCATTTCTGCAAAGTTTTTTTTTCAAAACCTAACTCGAACATTGTGAAACTGCTCTGGTTTTGCAACACAAACCATCTTTGATTGCAAAAGAATTGTAAAACAAGTAAAAAAAAAAATTATTAAGCAAAAACAAATAAGTAAAAAATAAAATATAATTTAGAATTTTACCTAATTTTCTGTAATTAAGAATCAGTGGATCTTTTCACTTTTTACTGTTATGAAAATAAATCTAAATATCTGATATTCAATACTGGTGAAGCTTATTTGATAGCACTAGTTATTGTTGATTACACAAAAATTAATGTCCATTTGTCCTTCCATTTCTTACAAAAAATAATTAAATAAATAAATACAATTCTAGGATATAGTGTACAAATACAATGAAAGTGAAGGGGGCCAATCCATAAATGTTAAAATACTCACTGTTTTAGTAGTATAACCACAAGATGTGAACAACATGTGTTAACACTATGTTTTGCACACAAAAATCACTTTTTTTCGTATAAAGTTCTATCCAATTTTATAACTTTGTCTCCATGACAATGCCATAAACCCTTAAAGGAAAAGTCCACTTCCGGAACAACAATTTACAGATAATGCACTCACCCCCTTGTCATCCAAGATGTTCATGTCATTCATTCTTCAGTTGTACAGAAATTATGTTTTTGATGAAAACATTTCAGGATTTTTCTCCATATAATAGAGTGCTATGGTGTTTGGCTTTAAATGATCCCAAATGCAGTTGTAAACGATGCCAGCTGAGGAAGAAGGGTCTTATCTAGCAAAACAATCGGTTATTTTCATAAAAATAATACAATTTATATACTTTTTAATGTCAAATGCTTATCTTGTCTTGTTCTCCCTGAACTCTGTGTATTCTGGCTCAAGACGGGTATGTCGAAAAACTCTGATCGTATTTTCTCCCTCAACTTTAAAATTGTCCTATATCCCTGTTTTACTTTTTTTTTGTTAAGGGTGTTTGATCTTCTTTGCATGTTCACTTTGCAAATACTGGGTCAGTACTTCTGCAGCAATGTAGGATGATTTTTAAATGATTTTTGAAGTTGACGGAGAAAATATGATTGGAGTTTTTCGACATATTCTAACTGTCTTGAGCCAGAATACACAGAGTTCAACGAGAGCAAGACAAGACGAGCATTTGAGATTCGCTAGATAAGACCCTTCTTCCTTGGCTGGGATCGTTTACAACCGCATTAGGGATCATTTAAAGCCGCATTTAAACTGCATTTTGGAAGTTCAAACTCAGGGCACCATATCAGTCCATTATATGGAGAAAAAATCCTAAAATGTTTTCCTCAAAAAACACAATTTCTTTACAAATGAAGAAAGAAAGACATGAACATCCTGGATGGGGGTGAGTACATTATCTGGAAGTGGAGTTCTCCTTGAAACGACTGAAAATAGTAAAACTCTTTATGGCTAAAATAGTACACAAGTTTTAACTATTAATGCAGGTGCTTTTACAAAATGATGAGCTTCAGATTTCTGCTTATAAACCCTCAAAAAGCAATTAATTATGATTAATTACAATTATTTGTATCAGCTGCCAGTAGTAACTGTAGCAGAATTAATTTTCCATCAACTAATCTGTTCGCCCAGTGAACATTCAGTATAATTTTTATATCAACTCTAAGAAATGATATTTTCTTGGCCACAGAAAATAACTTTCTTAAAGTACCATTGCATTAGTAAAGGGACATTAATTTGCAAGGCAGAATCAGAATCAACACTCATGTAATTTGTGCACAAGAGTTTTATTAACAAAGGACTAACACATAACTAATCTAAACAAACAAACATAAAAGCACTCATACATGGGAGAAGGGTCAGTGAGAAGCAGTTAGAGAGACAAGAGAATGTAGCTATGAAAAGAATCAGTTAACCACCTGCTGTGAAACCATCAGTGCTGTCTACAGCTTATACTAAACCTCTGTTTTGTTTAGTTAAATGTACGATACTTGCATTGCCTTGGTCGTTGAACAAGTGTCCGAATGCAGTCTTGGGTGAAAGTCTTGATGGTTGGAGCAGTGGTGGTTTTGGAATCGTGATCACGTTCTTCCGGGTCCGAAGAGTAATGAACTCGAAAGATGTTCTGACTCGATGGTGACTGGGAGTTTCTTCCCATGTGAAAAGGGAAGAAGAAGCAAGAGCTGAGAGGGACCCAGCTGAAGTCCTGTGATCTTTGGGGAATGGAAAGACAAGGCCACAAGGCCTGGTGCACGCTTAGGGAAGTCCTGAAGAGTTCTAGCTCATCTTCTTAGGTTCTAAAAGAACCACTGACTGACTGAGGCGAGTCATGAAGATGAATTCCAGGGTTGAGTGGAAATGTCTGGCTCTATGTGGTCGAGAGCCACAGCTCTGTATGTTGGGGCCTGTCGGGCCTAATACCGTACACAATGACCTGGGCTATGTGTGATAGGAAGGTCAAAGAAAGGTTTGTCTGTGAATGAATAGGAACGAGTTTATTTCTATAGGCATTGTGCCTTTCCTATGGGCAAATGTAGCATGGGCAATTGTGCATTCCTCTGGGCAATAAAACCTCTTATCAGATAGTCGTCCTGGCAACTAAGCCCTTTTGGGGTGTTAGTTGCTTTGGGGGGTTGTCTCCAGAGCTCCAGCATATAGCTGGGTTGTTGGTTTTAAAGATTATTTGTTAAATGTAACACATAACTGTATGTCTGATTGGTCCAGATGCTACACATGTGTCTCCACCCCCTTTAAACTCTATTTATACAGTGTTTTGTCAGTGAGAGCTCACTGATTGTCTTCTTCATGACCATCATTTCTCTGCTCCTGCTGGCATCTCTGCTGCCACACCTGACCTTCACTGGTGAGACTGATTTACTAAACTGTATATTGATCAATGTGATGAATAAGAGAACTAACAGCACTATCTCTTTTAGCTCATGTGGGTATAGTGAACGGCAGGGAAGCAAAACCTCACTCCAGACCTTACATGGTCTCTATTCAGAAGAACATTCAAAATAACTGTGAATTCCTCATTTCTGATCAGTGGGTCTTGACTGCTGCACATTGCTGGAAAGGGTAAACGTTTTGATTACTCTTAACTGCAACGTTAAAATGACTTTTGACTGACGGAATGACTACAGTGCAACAATACAAGGTATCATATGTCATAAATGAGCATGATGACTCAATAAATCAATCTTTTCACTACACTCTTTCAACAGATCTGAGATTCTGACAGTTGTGTTTGGTGCTCATGACATAAAGCTCCAACCCTGACCAAACACACCTGAACCAGCTAATTAGGATCTGATGAAGCACTTGATAATTACAGACAGTGTGTTTGATTTGGGTTGGAGCTGAACTCTGCGGGAAAGTTGATCGCCAGGACCAGGGTTGAGCACCCTTGACTTAACGGAAAGTGAGACTTTTACCTGCTTTTGATGGTAACCAGCTGCACTCATACTACTTGTTCAAAACAATATCTAGTCAGGAAACAGTCGCACAAACCTGACTCACACTATGTTTGAATTTTATTGAAATTTTAATAATAATCATAATAATAATAATTATTATTATTATTATTATTATTATTATTTATTGTATTTCTTAAAAAATAAATGGAAAAGTGTTAATTAAGATTGCCTTTGAGTCTATTTCATTTGTTTATTTGCATCAAAAATGCAGAAGGTTTTAAATTTAGTAGTACACTTTTGGTATACTTTTAAACAGCACTTTAAAAACATACTTTTCGGTCTTATAAAAAAAAAATGCCTTTTTAATAATAACAGCTGTGTTTTTTTAATTTCAGCTTCAGGAAAAAGTCAAACTAAGCAGCTATGTTAAATGGATATCATTACCAAAGGATGGAGATGTTGTTAATGCAGATACTGTCTGTAGTGTTGCGGGCTGGGGAAGACTAAAGACTAATGGCACAGGGAGCAACTGTCTAATGGAGGCATACGTGACTACAATAAATAGCGGAGAGTGTAAACGTAAATGGGGATCCAGCAACTCTGAATTACAGATGATATGTGTGTATGGTGGCGGTGGATCCTGCAAAGTACGTACAAAAGATGATTCACAGAATTTATGGTAATGAATGAATTGGTTTCACTAGTGACATCCTGATCTGTGTTTCTTAACAGGGAGATTCTGGGGGTCCTTTGGTTTGTGGAAACACTGCAGTTGGTATCACATCCTTCGGTAATTCTGAACAATGTAATTCTCCTGAGCGTCCTAATGTGTATACTAAGATTTCAGCATATCTTCCATGGATCCACCAGGTATTTAAAAAATGTTACACTTTTCTTGAATCCTTTATATAAATCTTTAAATAAAAGCATCACAGTGTCTTCATTGTCACCACCATAAAAATTTTAAGTATTACATGGAGAGCACATGTTCATAGTCATTTCAAGTTCATTTGGTTGCCATCTTGGTGCTGTCCTTTAGCTAATTTCCAGTCGTGCATGTACAGTTCATATCAACTTGAATGGTAGAATCAAAACAGGTCTAACAATCAACTGCTGCAATTTTCTAAACTCACCAGTAGAGGTGTTTTTTTTTTTTCTCCACAAACATTGGTTTGTTTCCTCTGAGTGTTTTTGAATGGCCAACTATCATCACAAAATAAGGCTTTGGTTGTTTGTAAGAACTACATGAAGCTACATGCTCTACATGCAAAAGAAAAGAGGAACGTGTTCGGAGGCTTCAAGCTGCAAGCCTTTCACATCATAAATAAAGGAATTTGTAGAAACCACATTTGCCAAACCACAAAAATAACTGTAACCCTGGTAAATGAAGGACAATTACTGACTTCGGAACTAAAACAAAACTGTAAATTCATTTGTCTCTCAAAACTAGACTTAATGTAAAGCATTCCTCACTAATTCATTGTATGTTATTTTCAAACATATAGTCTTTAGGCTGTCTCAACCTGAGTAAATGTGTACAACAACTAGGGTTGGAAAGGGGTGGAAAATTTCTGGAAAATCCTAGAATTTCTGGAATTTTTCTGAAATTTACTGGAAATGTTCCACCTTTTTGCAACCCTAACAACAACCATTAGGCTTCTCCGTACTGCAAGGTTTTATAACTGTCATACGGATGAATCACCCGTAGTTTAAGCCAAGGTAGTCAGATCCACGTATTTTCCTTCACAAACATTATTGGTAATGCAACTTACACCCAATAACCACAAAGAGATTTTTGCTTTGTTAGTTCTGATAAAAAAAAAAAAAAACTCAGTTTTCAAATTCTATACATTTCATCACAAAATTCAAACAATAAATGCATATATACAATACATATTTTTAAATGTAGCGTGAGAGTTCGCTTTAGCTGCTTGAGTTCAAGTGGCAGCGGAGCATGAGTCTCTTATACTTTTATGACTTGTCGCATTACTTGACAAGTCGAGCATTTGAGATGAAAAAGTATTTAAATTGTATTTTTTTTAATGAAAATAACCAAACTTCTTTCTTAAAGGGGTCATCGGATGCCCATTTTCCACAAGTTGATATGATTCTTTAGGATCTTAATGAAAAGTCTATAATGTACTTTGGTTAAAAGTTCTGGTAGTGTAAAACAACACCCTTGTCAAAATCAGCTCTGCAAAAATCATCCCATTCTGCTCAAAGCTGCTTTAAATGCAAATTAGGGATGCACCGATACCGATACTGGTATCGGTATCGGGCCCGATACTGAGCTCCTGTACTAGTACTGGTACTCGTTAAAATGCCCCGATACCAAACGCCGATACCACATCATGTGACAAGTGCGTATGTAGGCAAAGAAACACCGACAACAAAACGACAGACAGAGGAATGGAGTCATTACAGTATAAAGATGTCTACGAAGTATGTGTATGTAAGTAATATAATGTTAAACATTCAGTATTAAGCTTGTATAACTGGTGCGAGTCAGCTGCGGCCAAGATGTGCGGGCTTGTCGAGTTAATATCCCGCCTTGACATCACTGGAAAGTTTGTAGTTCGGTGAGATATGTCAAAAATAATTTAAGTAAATCAATGCACAAGTTATTTAACGGTATAGAGAGAGCGAGGGAGCGAGAGAGAAAGCGCGAGACAGAGAAAGAGAGAGAGCGCGCGCTGTTGCGTGATCTTCATTGATGTTCGCATATTTAGCACACGCATCTTTTGCATTAAAACAAATTCGTAGATATAATATATATATATATATATATATATATATAGGGGCATTCGCTATAAACATCGTTCTTTTTTTTCAACCTTAAGCAGACACGAATATCCGGCGAAAGTGAAACTATAGCAGCCTGTGTGAAATGCGATGCGATGTTTTGCTTGCTTCACGACTGATTCTCCATTGTTTGAGTCGCTTTGTATTGTAGCCCAAATAGCAGCATATTTCAGATAAAAAAAACGTGACTTATAATTCTGAAAATATCAGAGTTAGGAGATTCATAATGAGTTGTTCACGTGATTACAGTACTGAGCCGCTGCAGTGGAGCAGTTTAATGCAGTTTAATGCTAATTGAAGATGATGTACCATAGAGCAAGAAAAAAAAAAAACAGTGAAAGTAACAAAACACATTTTAATGGGCATAATTAAGTGTAAAAATAAAAATAATTAAGGGATATATAGTCAACCCAAAAATTATTCAGACAGCAGATATACACCATCTTTTGACAATTTTTGATATATATATATATATATTTTTATTTTTTATTTTTTTTACTAGTGGGTGCAGGACACAGTTTATGATAATGGGTTCTAAATACATTTTGGTTTGACTGTATCTATTTGATAAATAAAGTTGACCAACTAACATTATACATATTCTTTTAGTTTCTGTACCCTATATTTTAAAAATCTACCTGTAAATTTTAAAATACCGGTATCGGTACTCGGAATCGGCAAGTACCAAAAATAAAAGTATCGGTATCGGGCGAGTACTGAAAAAAGTGGTATCGGTGCATCCGATGCAAATGAGCTCTGCTTGCCCCACCCGTTTGTGGAAACACTGCATTCGGCATCACTTCCTTTGGGTACAAAGAGTGCTGAAAATCACTCAAGCATCCTAATGTGTATACTAAGATTTCAGCATATCTGCCATGGATCCACCACATCATTAGTAATGTTAAGTGACTTTAAATATAATAAAGGAAGAAATGTTTTCCTTGAATTCTTCAATAAATATTTCAATAAAAGTATCAATCATGGCAATCAATCAGTTGAAGTGTCCTCATTGTCACAGTCATATACAAAACATCTCAAAAGTCTGAATTAGTTCACTTGTCATCTTAGTGATGCTCTTCATTTTCTAGTCACAAAAATAGTTTGTAATGCAACATTTGTTGCATTATTCCTAATACTATGTTAGTAAACATGTCTTGATATAAAAAAAATAAACAAATAAATAAATAAATAAATAAATAAAAAATCATGAACAAAAATTAATTCGGTTATTTCAGTGTATAACAAAAAGCCAGTGTGTGGACTAGACTTATTTAAAGTAAAATTTTTCTCGCAACATGTTTAATCTTTACATTGCTTTGAAACATACTGTACGCTTTAAGCCATCTATACCCAATTTAATCTGTACAGCAACCATTAGGCTTCTCTATACCGCAAGGTTTTATACTGTATCTGAAAGCTAAATAAATAAGTTAGATACAACTACTTAAAAATCTGAAACCTGAGGGGGCAAAAATCAATCAAAATATTGAGAAAATCACCTTTAAAGTTGTCCAAATGACGTTCTTAGCAATGCATATCTTCATGGAACATGATCTTTAACTAATATCCTAATGATTTTTATTGCCATAAAAGAAACATTTATAATTTTGACCCATACAGTGTATTTTAGTCTATGGCTACAAATATACCCGTGCTACTTAAGACTGGTTTTGTGTTCAAGGTTCACATATTTGTAGTGAAACATGGCCTACAATGTAAATGTAAGTATTTTTTAAATGAAAACATCTCAACGTTTCAGAATGCCACAAGCGCACCACAGATTATGTGAAAGAACCAACCAATCATCTTCACTTTTTCCGTAACATCATTGAAACCTTAGCAAAGATGGAGGAACAGCTGATCATAGCTGTACAGAGATACCCATTTTTAAATTAATTTACTTGCAGTTGTCAGTTGTGGAAATCCATCTATCCTTTGCTGAAACTTCTGCATCGCTAGCATTTTTCAGATGTGATGTGAACAGCCATGAGTAGCTGACCGTCTGGTGCAGTCACATCAACCAGGAGCTTAACATGCTCAAAACAGTGAAGATGACTGTGGCCCACATTCCCCATCATGAACAGCACAGTGGCAGGAGTGGAGTCATTCAGGTACCTGGGCACCTGAACCACATGACTATGGGCACCTGAACCACAATGACTCCATTGTGAAAAAGGCCTAGCAGAGGTTGTATTTCCTTCACCAAGAACTTCAACCCACCACAGGAGCTGCTCACACAGTTCTACTCTGCTGTCACTGAGTCTGTCCTTTGCACTTCTTGTATTCATCGTATTCTCAGTATTCACCCCTTTCTCAAAATTTCAACATACAGCCCACCTCAGCCTGCTTTAAATGGAAATATCATTACGTCAGAGCCAGGGCTCAGTGCCAGATCCCATTGACAGATAGCTCAACCACTCAGCTACTGTATCTATCTAAGCAATCTGGTGCAGCTTCTGAGAAACGTTCTGTAGTTTTTCAGTAGTGAAACTGTTTTATTAATGAAATAGCATGTACAGTAATTTGGTTTAATACTTTAATATAATTTTAATTAAATAAATGGAAGTAATTTGTCATTTATATCCTCTTTGTTTCTAAGGTTTTTTACCTTTTGCTGTGCTAGGCTGCAAAGCTCTTTGAAATAACTGAAATAAAAAACAGAAAAAGTAGTAGAAGAAAGAAATCTGTCCCATCTATAATGAACATCCTTCATCAAAATAGATCTTGGCCTATTTAGAAAGACACTGCGCATTTGTAGGTAACAAACTGCAGTTGTTTTATAAATTGATATAATTAAAGAACAAAAATGCATGCATACATGCTTCATTTTTTTATCATCTAGACCATCTTTAAATCTGAAGGTAAGAACGGACGTATTAACAGGAATTAATATATTTTCATCAGTTGCATGTATTGCATGCAAGAAACAGAACTTACGGGCAACTCAGTGTCTCCGCCCACCATCAAACTCTATTTATACAGTGTTTGTCAGTGAGTGCTCACTGATTGTCTTCATCATGACCATCGTCTCGCTGCTCCTGCTGGCTTCTCTGCTGCCACACTTGACCTTCACTGGTGAGCATCTATTACTTTCTTAACTGGTATACGCTGAATAAGCTGACTGACAGCACTTTCTCTTTCTCTTAGCTCATGTGAAGGTGGGTATAGTAAACGGCACAGAGGCAAAACCCCACTCCAGACCTTACATGGTTTCTATTCAGTTGGCTAAGACACACATCTGTGGTGGATTCCTCATTTCTGATGAGTTTGTCTTGACTGCTGCACATTGCTGGAATGGGTGATTTTTTTTTTTTTCCTTTTTTTTTGGCCACTTACAATCATTTTGCTTGACATCGTGACTGCAGTGCATTTAATGATAAAAACGAGCATCATGACTTTCTTTTTAAACAGATCTCAGACTCTGACAGTTGTGGTTGGTGCTCATGACTTAAGGCTCAGTAAGAACTCAGACCGTATTGGAGTGAAGTCCTACATCCAACATCCAAGCTATAATCGTCATTTTCCTTGGAATGACATAATGCTTTTGAGGGTAAGAGGGTGATATATTTAGTCAAACAGCAGTATAACTGCAGTTCAGTCTTATAAAAGATGGTTATTAATAACGGTTGTGCTTTTGAATTACAGCTACAGGAAAAAGTCTACCTAAACAATGTTAAATGGATATCATTACCAAAGAAAGGAGAAGACGTTGAGGAAAATACTCGCTGTAGTGTTGCAGGCTGGGGAAGACCAGATATTAAAGGTCAAATGAGCGATCGTCTAATGGAGGCAAACGTGTATATAACGAATAACATAGAATGCCATGAAAAATGGGGAAATAACTTCTTATCAAACCAGATGATGTGCACACATGGCCAGGGTGGATCTTGCGTTGTACGTACAAAAGATGAATCAGCCACTTTGATTCTTATGTTAATTTATGAATTGAGTTTCAACTGATACAGTATATGGCACTTTACTGACTGTTTCTCTTAACAGGGGGATTCTGGAGGTCCTTTGGTTTGTGGAAACACTGCAGTTGGTGTCACATCTTTTGGATATAAGTCACGCTGCAATGATCCTGAGAAACCTAATGTGTATATTAAGATTTCACCATATATTCAATGGATCAACGACATAATTAGTAATATGCGGGAAATGTGAGTTTTTGACAGTGTTGGGAAGTAACTAGTTACATGTAGCAGAATGACAGTTACTGAGAAAAAAGTGTGTAATTAGTTACTTATGAAAATGTTAACAATTACAAAGGAGGATTCTGAGTAATTTGATATTCTTCTGCATAACCTCTTTCAATAAAAGTATCACTTGGCATTCATAGTCATTCAAATTGTCTTCATTTTCTCTCTCTCTCTCTCTCTCTCTCTCTCTCACACACACACACACACACACACACATACAGTTGAAGTCAAAAGTTTACATACAGCTTGCAGAATCTGCAAAATGTTAATTATTTTTTTATTTGGTACTGACCTGAATAAGATGTTTAGCATAAAATACATTTACATATAGTCCACAAGAGAATTATAAAAATCACTCCGTTCAAAAATTTACATACAATTTATTTTTTAAACTGTGTTGTTACCTGAATGATCCACTGCTGTGTTTTTACTTTTGTTACTTTAGTGATAGGATAGTTGTTCATGAGTCTCTTGTTTGTCCTGAACAGTTTAACTGTATGCTGTTCTTTAGAAAAATTCTTTAGGTCCCACAAATTCTTTGATTTTTCTGCATTTTTGTATATTTGAATCCTTTCCAGCAATGACTGTATGATTACAAAATTCATCTTTTCACACTGATAACAACTGAGGGACTCATTTGCAACTTTTACAGAAGGTTCAAACGCTCACTGATGCTTCAGAAGGAAAAACGATGCATTAAGAGCAGGGGGGTAAAAAACTTTTTGAATTTGAAGATCAGGGGAAATGTAACTTATTTTTATCTTCTGGGAAACATACAAGCATCTTCTGTAGGACTTCTGAAGGGCAGTACTAAATGAAAAAAAAAGAAAATATTTAGGCAAAATTAGAAAAATGCAGATATCTTCATTCTGTTCAAAAGTTTACACCCTGGCTCTTAATGCATTGTTTTTTCTTTCTGGAGCATCAGTGATGGTTTGTAACTTCTGTAATAGTTGCATATGAGTTGCTCAGTTGTCTTTGTTGGAAAGGGTTCAAATACACAAAAATGCTGAAAAAGAAATTTGTGGGACCTACAGGAATTTTCTGAAGAACAATGGGCAGCTTAACTGTTCAGGACAAACAAGTGACTCATGAACAAGTATCACTAAACAAAAACAAAATAATCAAACAAACAAAAAAACAGCTGTGGATCATTCTGGTAACAACACAGTATTAAGAATCAAGTGTATGTAAACTTTTGAACGGGATCATTTTAATAAATGTAACTATTATTTTCTCTTGTGGACTATATGGAAATGCCTTTTATGTGAAATATCTTATTCATGTCAGTACTAAATAATAAAAAACATGCATTTCGTATGAACCCTCTTATTTTGGTAAAAAATAATTCGCATTTTGCAGATTCTGCAAGGTGTATGTAAACTTTTGACCTCAACTGTATACGTATACTGATCAGGTATAATATTATGACCACCTTCCTAATATTGTGTTGGTGCCCCCTTTGCTGCAAAAACAGCCCTGAGCCATCAAGGCATTGACTGCACTATACTTCTGGAGGTGTGCTGTGGTATCTAAGTAATGTAAGTTGCAAGGTGGGGACTCCATGGATTGAGATCTGGGGAAGTCAAGTCAACACCTCAAACTTGTTAAGCTCCTCAAACCATTCCTAAACCATGTTTGCTTTGTGGCAGGATGCTTTATCCTGCTGAAAGAGGCCACAACCACCAGAAGTTTCCATTGAAGGGTGAACATGGTCTGCAACAATGCTTAGGAAGGTGCTACAGGATCCAAGGTTTCTCAACAGAACATGGCCCAAAGCATCACACTGCTTCTGCAGTCTTGCCTTCTTCCCATAGTGCATCCTGGTGCCATGTGTTCCCCAAGTAAGTGACACACACGCATTCGGCCATCCACGTGTTGTAAAAGAAAACATGACTCATCAGACCAGGCCACATTCTTCCATTGCTGCGTGGTCCAGTTCTGATGCTCACATACCCACTGTTCCCAGTCAAAAATGCCCGGACTCCAAACAATTGCTTATAAATCTGTAAATATTGGATTCATTCTTTTTGTCAACTTGTTTTCTTTCATTTAGGACTGGTTTTGTGTTTCTATTTGAATCGGATTAATCGTAGGCCTCATTTATCCGAAAGTAGACAAAACTGCACAAAGATACACTTGTCAAAAATGGCCGGCCATTGAAAGTGAATGGGGAAGAATGTAAGTAAGAGAAACAACTAATGTTCAGGAGCATTTTGTGCTTGCAAACATAAAGGACCTGTGTGTATATAGATGCATGTATCTCACACACCTGTGCTATGTTGCCTTTCCATTCATATTTAATGATATTCATGGTTATGAATTGTAAAGTATTCAAGTACCAAAATATATGGTGACCTACTTTATACTTTAAAACCAAACCATCCATGGCCTGAAAATGAGACCACAACAATTAACAAGAGCAATATTGACTCATCACTGCATCACTTGTACCACAAACTGAGAAAGAAAGATTGATTGATTTAGGGGAAACTCTGTGTCTCTGCCCACCTTTATCCTATGTTTATACAGTGTTTTGTCAGTGAGAGCTCACTGATTGTCTTCATGATGACCATCATCTCTTTGCTCCTTCTGGCCTCTCTGCTGCCACACCTGACCTTCACTGGTGAGACTGATTGACTAAACTGCATATTAATTTATCACTAAAGTTTTTGGATTTTTGCTGATGCCTCAGTAAGGTGTTTCTTGTAGGGTGAATAAGATGACTAACTGTATCTCTCTCTCAGCTCATGTGGATGTGGGTATAGTGAACGGCACAGAAGCAAAACCCCACTCCAGACCTTACATGGTTTCTCTTCAGAAGAACAAGAAACATGTCTGTGGTGGATTCCTCATTTCTGATGACTTTGTCTTGACTGCTGCACATTGATAAAACAGAGTAAGATTTTAGTCTAAATGCAAAAAATTGACTGATTATTGAGTATTTAGAAATTATAGTAGTATATTGTTTACAAGGTTTGTCATTAAATAAGTATGTTCAGTGTGCCCCTTCTAAAAGAATATGAAAAACTGCACTTGTTTCAGTTGCAAAAATAATGTTAAACAGGCATAAGCAGGCACTTTAAAACAATACAATAAATAAATAAACCTCATATTAAACAGAGAAAATTATATAAACTGTCTTTAATCATATGGTTGATGATTAAATCTGATAATAAGGAACGTTTTTTTTTAAATTACAGCTAGGAAAAAAAAAAAAATCACACCAAGCATTATAATATTATTGCATTACAGCTAGAGAAAAAAACAAAACAAACAAGAACATCAAGAAAATTTCCATACCAACACAAGAGGGCAACATCAAAGCTGATTCTGTCTGTAGTGTTGCTGGCTGGGGAAGACTGCAGACTAATGGCTCATTGAGTGATCGAACATTGGAGATGAAGGTGTATATAATGGATAACACAAAATGTAAAACAAGATGGGGAAAGAAGTACACAGTCTCAAAGGATAATTCGCAGATTTGTTTGCTGAGTTTAAACATATGTGGTTAAGTAATGTGTTGATTTGTGTTTCTTAATAGGGTGATTCTGGAGGTCCTTTGGTTTGTGGAGACACTGCAGTCGGCGTCACTTCTTTTGGAGACTCACAAGTCTGCAATAGTCGTGAACGAAGTTTATACAAAGATTTCAGCATATCTTCCATGGATCCACTCCATAATTGCAAAGTATTGCGAAGTCCATAATTGCAAAGTAATTTTTGCAATGAGAAAGAATGAAGTATTTGTTTAAATGTTTAATCTTTTGAAAATAGGCTTCTCTGCAATTCACCTGAGAAACCTAATGTGTTTACTAAGATTTCACCTTATCTGGAGTGAATCAGCAAAATAATCAAAAATGTTAAGTGAATTCATGAATTTCAATAAAAGTATCACACGACAAGCATTTGAAGTGTTCTCTTTGTCACAACCACATATAATTACAATTTTACATGAGGTAATATCTTGTCTAGGCGATTTTGGATTGAAGTCTCCAAAACGGATTGGGGCTTGCCACTTTTTATATGACCTGGACCTCAGTGAAACACATCCAAAGAAATTTTTTATATATTTGATATGTTTTGGATTTTATGAGTTGTATCTCAGAATATATTGCCAGAGGTTATTAAGGTATAAAAAAGCCATCAATGTTTCTGTCTTTTATTTGATGCAAAAAAAAAAAGTAGTAAAGATATAGTTAACTAACATTTGCACAATTTTTAAACTCAAATCTCCTCCCCATTCCCTTTCCCATTGTGTGATTGTGAGCCTATGATTTTCTGTGACAGAAAAGCTAAGAAAACTAGTAAAAATGCAGTCAATTCTCCTGTGTTAATTTTGCCATCAAAAAGGTCCATTGCTAGACTAGCAGTGAATAAAGCACAGCTTACACAGGAGTTACTTTCAAACCAAGTTGATTTTTTTAGTTAACATAGTTTGTTTATGGCAAACTTTCACAAATGTCTGAAACTTTTTATCGTGTGGATTCCTACAGAAATAACGTGAGTTTGCCTACGAAAATTCAATGATAAATGTGACCTCATTAAAACCTATTCGGAAGCTACATATAAGAGGAGTGAGGAACAGGTTGTTGGCTTTCTCACAGGTCTTTTATTCGTTTTACAAAGTGTCAGGAGATAGATTTAATCCCAAATTGTTTCTCTGTGTATCAAAGTAAAATAACTGAAGATTATTTTGAGCAAGTTTGTCATCTCTGTGTGACACCCTAAATGTTTGGTCACGTGTTTATATGTATATATATAAATATATCTGTATATTTATTCCTTACAATTTATTATATAGGTCTTTATGCATGTACTATTGTCACACCGTCACACTCACCTGATCCGGGAACAGCCTCTACCGAAGTCACGCAATCACCTGCACCTGAATCAGCAAGGTCGACACGCTCTCTGGTCCTGAGATCTTCTACTGGCTTGCCCGCTACCTACCTGTTGAAAGGACTATCGCTGTTCACGTTTCTAAACGGAGAACGTTGCCCTGAAAGACTGAGTATACTTACCTTGCCTCGTATTTACCTGCAGAGAATCTGTGTGACACGTATATGTACTGACTTCACCTGAGCACCCACCTGTGATTATCCTGCCACGAAAGATGTGATGATTAATGAATGTCTACTTGAATACTTACCTGTATACTTACCTGTGAGAAACCTGTAAAGGAGAAGATGTGTTCGTCTGTGACCTGCTGGAGTGCTTACCGAAATACCTACCTGCAGTAAACCTGTTTACTCTGTCTGTTTGGAATAAACTCACTTATACACTTTATCTTCAGTGTCTGTAGTGACTGAGCGTGACAACTATCTGCTCATATTTATTGACAATTGTCTTTATGATTGTTACAACTAATGCTGTATGACATGAAATATCCTGCTTGGACGGTATGGTGTTGCGTGGTCCAGGGTTACTATGGTAACGGAAAGCCGCAAGAAAGAGACTGTCATTACTAGAGCGGCTCAGCTTTGAAAAACAACGCAACTTTGACCGTCTCATTATTTCTGTCACTTAGGTGGGTAAATTCTGTCAAAAAGTTTATACTTTGTCAAGAGAATATGTTACTAAAGTGTTTCTAGCAGTTACGTAAACTAAAGTGCGGCTTAAGAGTTAATTAATAGCGGAGATTGTATCCGCTCATCATAGCGGCCGTTAACGGTCCGGGTGTGTTATATATTAACTTTTAAGGTAACAAAAATGCTCCAGCACGCTGAAATCCCATACTACTGTTACGTTTTTTTTGTGTTAAAGTTTACAAAAAGGATATTACTAATTATTTTGTTTTGTATGAATACAGTATTGGTTAAAAATATTGGTTATGCTCATCAAATGTAGTTGTTTATTTTTGTATTACGGAGAGCTAGCTCAGTTCAAACGAATTATACTTTGATTAATACATTTACTGTTTATATGGACGTTTGGTCAAATGCTTAATTCATATGATGCTTACAGAAACAGCCTAATGGTTATGTCAATTTATGTGGAATAAGTATTAATTAGATTCCAGTAATATGTTTTATGGATGTACTGTATAAAAAGTGAAAGCATAAAGAAAGAGCCAAGGGTTTGGTTATGCAGAAAACACTGTTTATTGATTTTGCTGGATCACATGTATAGACTTCAAGAATCAGTATTGCTGTATGGAGATATTCATGAAGTTACAAGACATTGTGATTAAATGATTGTAATAAAGTCATTACTAGAGCGGCTCAGCTTTGAAAAACAACGCAACTTTTACCGTCTCATTATTTCTGTCACTTAGATTTCACTGCAGTACAGCCAACTGGACGGTGGGCGTGCTACAGATTTTTGGGGGCTCGTCCGGGATCTAGCGCCATCTACTGGTACGCAGATCCGATACAACTGAACCACAGAACGGCCGAGTGACGGGTTATCAGTGTGAGGACCACGGAAGGGCAGCTCAGCGGCGACAGGAGAACCAAGGCACGGCAGTGAAGGAGTTTCCTGGCTGAGGAGAAGCGGTGCAGCGTGGTGCGAGCCAAGTGTGAACCCATCAATAGTGTGATCTTCGACAAGATGGCCTCTGGCGAGAGAAAAGCAACAGTTTGGGAAATCAAGAAAAGACTTCATCAACTCACCCATGATGAACTGATTAGCCTGGTGGATCATCTGGAGCCAACTGCAGACATAGGAAAACGCAGGTTGGACGTGACTGATGAGGAGTGCTGCTTTGAGTACATTGTTGATTATATGACCAGTGAATCTCTTCTTGGGTTAGAGGATGGAGGTCTCTCTCAATTGTTATTGTTGAAAGACAATGTTGATACAATAATCCAGAAACGTAATGTAACAACTGTTTTGCATGACACTGAGTTACTTACACAACAACAACCTTTGACACAGTTTACATTTACCACTGACACACAAACACAACAGATGGAATACCATCAGATGGTAGACTGTTACAAAGAGTTAGGTCGAAAATTAGCGCAATACAAGATCAATGCTAACCCAAGTAGATCAGAATGTCCAAAAATTTGCAATAGCTTACCTGTGAGTGTAGCTGAGCAACCCAGTGGTGGGAAAGGGGAGAGTATGATCTCCCTCCGTGATCTTCAGCTTCTCCCATTCCAGCACAGAGAATTCAAGATTCAGGGGGGGCAGATTAGTGACAGTACCTCTGATATAAGCTACACAAGTCTAACTAAGCAAATAGACGAGGGTCTAGCAGCAAACCACAGTGAAAATGACATTATCAGAGGGGTCTTGAGAGTCATTAAGCCAGGAAACTTTAAGGACATGTTAGTGAACAAGGATGGACTAACAATCCCCGAGTTAAAGAGTTTCCTTCAGTCACATCTGAATGAGAGAAGTAGCTCAGAGCTTTTTCAGGAGTTAATGTGTGGCAAACAGAATGACAGTGAGACTCCCCAACAATTTCTGTATAGACTGATTGGACTGAAGCAAAAACTCATCTTTCTGTCCAAACAGGCTGCAACAGACCTGGAATATGATGAACAAACAATTCAAAATGTGTTTCTGAGAACGATTTATCAGGGCATGGGTGCAAAGTACAATCAGTTCCGCATCGAATTGAAACCCCTGCTTATGAACCGGCTGGTAACAGATGAAGCTCTTCTCCGCCAAGTAACCCAGATAGCCAGCGATGAGAGTGAACGACAACGTCGACTGGGGCAAGCCTCACGCCCAAGAGTTTCAAATGCCCTTAGTGCCCAGTGTGAGTCCAGCCGAGGTAGGGAAGTAGAGTACAACAGACAAGGTGATCAAACTGAGACAATTCGTCGGTTAAGTGCACAAATTGAAGCTCTAACAAAGACCGTTGAATCACTTGCAAAGGCAAGGACAACTGAAGGTCAGTGCAAAGTTACTGAATCCCAGATGCAGCGAAAACAACGTAGACGGGTATGTCCCACATGTAGTAGCAAAGACGTTACCTCTTGCAGTCATTGCTTTGTATGTTGTGAGGAAGGACATCATGCGGTGGGCTGTCTAAAGAGAAATAAGATGTCGGGAAACGACCCACGGCCACTGATGGGGGGCGAGCAGTGACCGAACAACCTCAGTCCCAAATCAATGAGGAAGTACCTGGGTCAGGAAGATCAGCAGGCCCATACCCAAGTTTGTGCCCAAGACAACGTCCCTGCGACCGAGTAGCACAGCTCATCGGAAAGAAAGCTATCCTTAAATGTCATATTAACGGTTTTTTAGTAAGTGCCTTATTAGACACGGGGGCACAAGTTAGTATAATTGATTATACTTGGAAAAGAAGATACTTACCAGATCAAGTCCTTCGACCCCTGTCTGAGATAGTTGGTGGGGGTGACTTCAGTGTCTCAGCTGTTAATGGGGATCCGCTCCCTTTTGAGGGATGGATTGAGCTGACAGTGAACCTGCCAGGAAATGATGATCCAAATTTAACTATTAAAGTACCTTTCCTGGTAGGTAAGATGTCATTAGAAAGGCCATTACTGGGGTTTAATGTAATTGAAGAGTTAATACGGGAAAAGATGGACACCGAACAGGGCTTACGTGCATTTGCAGAACTCCTGAAGGTGGCTCTGGATATTAGAGATGAACAGGCCAATTCTATGGTGAGCTTCATTCAGGAACACTCCCTCACAAGCCACGAGGCTGTTGTTACAGTTGGCCCAAAAGATGTAACTGTACCCCCTGGCCGGCTAACACATGTTAAGTGTAAAGTCCCAGTTGGGCTAGACTTCACAGAGCCAGTAGTGCTGTTTGAATCTGGTGACGAGAGTACACCAATGACCCAACTAGACATTGGAGAAGGGCTGATGGAGATAAAAGGGAATGACCGACCCTATGTCAAGGTCCCTGTGAGCAATCTTACCGCAAGTGAAGTCACCATTCGTCGATATACTCCCCTGGGGAGGATCCAACCAATAGTTCACGTCATCCAACAAGACATGGAGAGTGGTGTTGATATACCAGAGAGCCAGACGAAAGGGGAAGTCCCTCAAGAAGGGAAGGAAAACTCCAGGGCAGGCAATCTGTGGCACCCACCTGTTGACATAAACCATCTAGAGGAAGAACAGCAGAAACTAGTCAGAGAAATGCTCTATGAGGAGTCAAATGCCTTTGCACAGGGAGATGATGATATTGGGTGTATTCCAAGCCTACAGATGTCGATCAGCTTGAAGGACAACATCCCCGTTCAACGAACATACGCCTCCATCTCAAAACCCCTGTACAAAGAGGTAAAGGAATACATCCAGGACTTGCTAGCCCGGGGGTGGGTGGTCAAGTCAAAATCTCCTTATGCAGCCCCTGTGGTGTGTGTTCGTAAGAAAGATGGCACCCTGAGACTGTGCATCGACTACAGGTTGTTGAATCAAAAGACAGTTCCAGATAGACACCCACTTCCTCGGATTCAGAACCTCATTGACAGCCTGGGGGGTTATCGGTGGTTTTCAATCCTAGACCAGGGGAAAGCCTACCATCAGGGATTTATGGCTGAAGGGTCCCGACACCTGACTGCATTCACAACTCCCTGGGGATTATATGAATGGGTACGCATACCTTTTGGACTTGCCACTGCACCAGCGGCCTTTCAAAGGAGTATGGAGGAGATGCTCGACTCACTTAGAGATGAACTGTGCATTCCTTACCTTGATGACATACTCTGCTATGGTGAGACGTTTAACGACCATGTACAAGGATTGAGGAGGGTCCTTAGAGCACTGCAGAAACATGGAGTAAAGCTGAGGCCAGTGAAGTGTGAACTTTTCAAGAAAGAGGTCAGATATGTGGGAAGACTGGTTTCAGCTGAAGGTGTCCGTATTGACCCGAGCGACCTGGAGGCAGTGCTCTCCCTGAAAGAAAGGAAGCCCAACACAGTTGGTGAGTTACGACGATTACTAGGTTTCCTCAGCTACTACCGCACCTTTATCCAGGACTTTTCACGGATTGCTAAGCCACTGTATGAGCTCCTCCAGTCTAGGGGATCAGTAGCCACTGTGGAGCAGATCAAGTCTGGCAAGGCTGGAAAAAGGGGAGCACAGTTACCGTCACGTGCCAGAGTAGAGTGGACAAGTGTACACCAAGGTGTGTTGGAGAGACTTATCGAGGCTTTGACCAGCCCCCCAGTACTAGCTTACCCTAATTTTGAACTACCATTCGTGCTCCATACAGACGCCTCTGAGCAAGGACTTGGAGCTGTGCTATATCAGCAACACGACAGCAGGCTTAGAGTGATCGGTTATGGTTCCAGAACACTGACGCCAGCTGAGAAACGATATAGACTTCACTCTGGGAAGCTGGAGTTCTTGGCACTTAAGTGGGCGGTCTGCGAGAAGTTCCGCGATTACTTGTTCTATGCACCCCACTTCACGGTATTCACTGACAACAACCCACTGACATATGTCTTAAGTACAGCCAAACTCAACGCTGTTGGGCACAGGTGGGTGGGAGAATTAGCGGACTTCAAGTTTGATATCCGCTACAGACCAGGCAAGGCAAACGCAGATGCGGATGTGCTCTCTCGCTGGCCCCTGGACATCGATAAATATGTGACTGCATGTACAGAAGTACTGACAGAGGAGGTAGTCCGGGCCACTTGGGAGGGTAGTCAGATAGACAGAGAGAATGATGTTGCCTGGGTTGCGGCTCTTAATACCCGTCAGGAGGGTGCTGGGTGGCAGGATGGAGTAAGTGCCATGAAACTTGACCACACTGAGTTGAGGACAGCCCAGAGGGAAGATCCCGACATTGGTGAGCTGATAAAACTGAAGGAAAGTGGCAGAGAGTTGACACCTGAAATGAGAAAAGCTGCTAAGGGAGGCTCCAAGAGATTGATGTATGAGTGGGGAAAATTGGTTCTCCAAGAGGGAATACTCTATCGTAAAACCAATGAAAGAATCCAACTTGTCCTTCCTGCTAAGTTTAGGCAGCTGGCCTTGAGACAACTGCATGATGATATGGGTCATGTCGGAACAGAAAGAGTTCTTGACCTAGCAAGGAGACGATTTTATTGGCCATTTATGAAAAAGGAGATTGAGCACTATGTCACCCAGCAGTGCCAATGCATCAAGCAGAAGAAGCCAGTGATGCAAGTTAAAGCCCCAATGGGAAGTCTCACTTCAAGCTGTCCATTCGACCTGGTGTCCATCGACTACTTGCACCTGGAACGAAGTCGTGGCGGATATGAGTATATCCTGGTTCTGGTAGACCACTTTACCAGATTCGCTCAGGCGTATCCGACAAGGGACAAGTCTGGACGAACAGCTGCCGAAAGAATATTTAATGATTATATCCCAAGATTTGGCTACCCTGGCAAACTCCATCATGACCAAGGGCGTGAGTTCGAGAATCAGCTCTTTGCAGCTTTGCAGCGGCTGACAGGTGTCGGCAATTCAAGAACAACACCCTATCACCCCCAAGCTAATCCTGCAGAACGCTTTAATCGAACACTGCTGCAAATGCTGAGAACCTTGGAAGAGAAGGAAAAAGACAGATGGAAGGAGCACCTCCCAAAAGTAGTGCATGCGTATAACTGCACCAAACATGAGGCGACCGGATTCTCTCCATTCTTCTTGCTGTACGGACGTCACCCGCGCTTACCCGTCGATCTGTTGTTTGGTCTGGGGTTGGAGGATGACCAGTACTCACCTCGAGATTATGCTGAGAAATGGGCACAAAGAATGGCTGCTGCATATAAACTTGCATCGGACAACAGCAAACAAGCAAGTGCAAGAAATAAGAAGTATTATGACCAGCATCTGCGAGGTGTTGTTCTACAGCCAGGAGACCGAGTTCTGGTTCGGAACATGAGTGAACGAGGTGGACCTGGCAAGTTAAGATCATACTGGGAAAGAACAGTGCACGTGGTCAGAGACAGAGTAGGAGATGGCCCAGTCTATCAGGTTTATCCTGAATCTAGCAGAGGCCAAGATCCAGCAATGATACGTACCTTGCACCGGAACCTCCTCCATCTGGTAAATGACCTACCTGTGGACCCGCCACCTCCAGAAGCTGATGAGTTGCACAGACCTCAAAGGGTAAAGCAACGACGGGTGAAGCCAGCAAGCGAATCGAAGGGAGCAAATTCAAGTGATTCATGTTCAGATGACAGTGATGCTCCACGAACTTACTAGTTGTTACGCTCACCTTTACTAAGGGGGTCAATGAGGAGAGGACCTGTAACTGAAGATTATGGAAGAGATGGTAGGGGACTGAGAAACAGCGTTGATACACCTGTAAGAAATAAAAGAGGAACAAAAGGATACTTACCTGCATCCGCTGAATCTCAACCACAGAAAGAATACTTACCCGTATCCACTGAATGCCAACCACCAAGAGAATACTTACCTGTGTCCACTGAATGCCAACCACCAAGAGAATACTTACCTGTGTCCACTGAATGCCAACCACCAAGAGAATACTTACCTGTGTCTACTGAATGCCAGCCACCAAGAGAATACTTACCTGTGTTCACAGAACCTCAGCCACTTGATGATTCTCCTGTTGTGTTGGAAGAGATAGTGCCTGTGGAGAGGAACAGAAAGCTGATTAGACAAAGGGAAGAGAGTGCTGAAAGTGAAATTGTGAGGAGATCTAAAAGAGAAAGTAATCCTCCGAGGTTCCTGACCTATTCTTCCTTGGGTCAACCCAGTTATGAACCGCCTGCTGAAATAAGTGCAGTACAGGTGATGCCAGTTCAGAGACTGCCATATTTTCCTCATGAGGTGCAGAGACCAGTTTATATGACATGTGCTTATGCCCCACCGGTACTTCCATATCAAATAGGGTCTTATTCTGCATTATCACCCTACTCTACTTATTGATGGATATCATAAGGCAATACATGTTAAGGTAGTAAATTTGGAATATGCACAGACAGACATGAGAGACATGTACAGACTTACTTATAGTACACGCACACACACAAATCTTAAAAATTTGCTGAAATTTGAGAATAATGAATTTTTAGGAGAGTTAAAGGGACAGTGATGTCTGGAGCAATTTCTTTTGTTGGGGAGAGTGTGACACCCTAAATGTTTGGTCACGTGTTTATATGTATATATATAAATATATCTGTATATTTATTCCTTACAATTTATTATATAGGTCTTTATGCATGTACTATCTGCTCATATTTATTGACAATTGTCTTTATGATTGTTACAACTAATGCTGTATGACATGAAATATCCTGCTTGGACGGTATGGTGTTGCGTGGTCCAGGGTTACTATGGTAACGGAAAGCCGCAAGAAAGAGACTGTCATTACTAGAGCGGCTCAGCTTTGAAAAACAACGCAACTTTGACCGTCTCATTATTTCTGTCACTTAGGTGGGTAAATTCTGTCAAAAAGTTTATACTTTGTCAAGAGAATATGTTACTAAAGTGTTTCTAGCAGTTACGTAAACTAAAGTGCGGCTTAAGAGTTAATTAATAGCGGAGATTGTATCCGCTCATCATAGCGGCCGTTAACGGTCCGGGTGTGTTATATATTAACTTTTAAGGTAACAAAAATGCTCCAGCACGCTGAAATCCCATACTACTGTTACGTTTTTTCTGTGTTAAAGTTTACAAAAAGGATATTACTAATTATTTTGTTTTGTATGAATACAGTATTGGTTAAAAATATTGGTTATGCTCATCAAATGTAGTTGTTTATTTTTGTATTACGGAGAGCTAGCTCAGTTCAAACGAATTATACTTTGATTAATACATTTACTGTTTATATGGACGTTTGGTCAAATGCTTAATTCATATGATGCTTACAGAAACAGCCTAATGGTTATGTCAATTTATGTGGAATAAGTATTAATTAGATTCCAGTAATATGTTTTATGGATGTACTGTATAAAAAGTGAAAGCATAAAGAAAGAGCCAAGGGTTTGGTTATGCAGAAAACACTGTTTATTGATTTTGCTGGATCACATGTATAGACTTCAAGAATCAGTATTGCTGTATGGAGATATTCATGAAGTTACAAGACATTGTGATTAAATGATTGTAATAAAGTCATTACTAGAGCGGCTCAGCTTTGAAAAACAACGCAACTTTGACCGTCTCATTATTTCTGTCACTTAGATTTCACTGCAGTACAGCCAACTGGACGGTGGGCGTGCTACATCTGCAATGCCCTCAACTCACATATATATACGTGTGTTATAATATTGCTTTTCCATTCACATATGGTGTTAATTATGGTAATGAATTGTAAATTATTAAAGTACCAAAATGTTCACCAACCTGATTAAGACTATCTAATATCAAATTATCTGTGGCCAAGAACAATATTTACTCATCATTGGCCGGGAGCAGCAGCTCATTTGCATTTAAAGAGACATGAACGAAAACAGTGTTTATTCTTCCACTCAAAACAGCCATTCCCCTTCAGTCGTTTCACTACGACGTTACATATGGGAACTCGCTTGAGAGTCCAATCATCTCCAAGCCTTATTCAAAAGGCCAATGAACATTCATGAACATTGGCGAGTGGTATTTGCATGCCGAGCCACTCCCCCGTACATACGGGTATATAAGATGGCGGCGTGCAACCGCTCATTCAGACTTTTGCTTCGGAGCCTCTCTTCCTAAGCCAAAAAGAAAAAGAGTTCCTGAGTTGTCACTCTCTCTGCTGGCGTGCTGCCAAATAACTAAAAGAGTTAAAAAACTAAAAGAGCGTTTGGCAGCCACCAGCATAATCCTGCGGGCTGCCGTTTTCACGACATTTCCAGCCTCCCGCACTCCAGCGAGCCCCGCCCGTTTGAGTGCACAGTTGTGCCGCGGTTCCTCCCTGGGCGGACTGGGCACACTGAGGCAGCGTTCACGGATGGTACATGCGTTCATTGCGAACGTATGTCCATGGCTGCGTTAAAGTCCCGCCGCTCATTCATGATTAGGCACCCCTTGTTGTCTTCCCAGACCAGTATACCTCCCCGTACAGCGGGCTGGGTGTCTCCTTTCGCGCTCCCCAGGAGATCGAGATGTCTGCTGCAGCATCAGAGGGAGAGTCAGACGGTGAGGCTGACGACTCGGCAGGTCGGCACCCCTCTGCGGTTGCCGCCCCGTCTGAGACGGATGCCGAACTGCCCGGGGTTATGAGACGGTCCCTCAGGTTGAGCGCGCTGTCGCGGTGCATCTATGCCCACGCGGCGCTGCCACCTGGCGGGATCGGCCTCATCTTCCCTCCAAGGCGTGTAAGTTCTCGTCCGCTCTCGCTGGACAGGCTGCCACCGCCTTGCACGCCATGGCCACCTTACAGGTGTACCAGGCCAAGGTGTTGAAACACCTGCACGAGAGGGGTCCTGACCAGGGCGCAATGGAGGAACTCTGCGCCGCCACCGACTTCGCCCTCCGGGCCACGAAGGTGACGGCACATTCCCTTGGTCAGGTGATGTCCACTGTGGTGGTCCAGGAGCGACATCTATGGCTGACCCTGGCCCAGATGGCAGATGTCGACAAATCACGGTTTCTCGACGCTCCTATCTCTCAGGGCGGCCTATTCGGCAACACCGTCGAGGACTTCGCCCAGCAGTTCTCGGCGGTTCAAAAGCAGACGGAGGCGATTAAACACATCCTGCCCCGCCGCGACATTCCAACCACGTCCGCGGGGCCCCCACCTCTGCCTGCTCGTTGCCGAGGGCGCCCCCCCCGCGGCTCCCAAACAACCAGCTCCGTCCCCTGCTGAGGTGCATGACGCCAGATTGGCAGCCCGACGTCGAGCTGCCCGCGGGAGGGCGGCGCCGCCCGCGTCTCAGGGGCCGGTCATCCGCAAAAGATCTGCGAAGCGCCCCTGACGCGGGCAACCCGGAGGTGGAGAGATTTGCTCTTCGGTGGAGGGCCGGGAGCTGCTGTGTGCTCAGACGCTGCCGTCGGCCTACGGGTCGGTGGTACCCACAAGGTCACAGAAAGAGTCAATTTGCACACCACACATGCCGCTGTGCTTCGTGCGGAGGTTGCAGTCCTACTGGCGAAGGACACAATCGAGCCTGTCCCTCCAGCCGAGATGAAGTCAGGGTTTTACAGTCCTTACTTCATCGTGCCCAAAAAGATCTTCGAGCCCTGAATCGGTCCCTTCTCAGGCTGCCGTTCAAGATGCTCACGACGAAGCGCATGCTAACATGCATTCGTCCCCAGGATTGGTTCGCAGCCATCGACCTGAAGGACGCGTACTTTCACGTCTCGATCCTGCCTCGACACAGACCCTTCCTACGGTTTGCTTTCGAGGGTCGAGCGTATCAGTACAAAGTGCTTCCATTTGGCCTCTCCCTCTCTCCCCGCGTCTTTACGAAAGTCGCGGAGGCTGCCCTGTCCCCTCTTTGGCAGACGGGCATTCGCATCCTCAACTATCTCGACGACTGGCTTCTCATAGCTCACTCGCGAGATCTGTTGTGCGAACAGAGGGACTTGGTGCTCCGGCACCTCAGCCATCTGGGCCTTCAGGTCAACCGAGAGAAGAGCAAACTCTCCCCAGTGCAGAGGATCTCTTTTCTCGGTGTGGAGCCGTTCACATTCCAGGAGAACTCAACCGTGCAGCCGACCAGCTCTCACGGCAGTCCACCCATCCTGGAGAATGGCGAATCCACCCCGAGACAGTCCAGCTGATTTGGAGCCATTTCGGGGAGGCCCAGATAGATCTGTTTGCTTCCCCCGAATCCTCCCACTGCCAGCTGTTTTACTCCCTCGACAAGGCTCCCAACAGCCTCGGCAGGGACGCACTGGCACACAGCTGGCCTCCGGGGCCCAAGTATGCCTTTCCCCCAGTGAGCCTCCTTGCACAGACACTGTGCAAGATCAGGGAGGACGAGGAGCAGGTTCTGCTGGTTGCGCCATACTGGCCCACCCGGACCTGGTTTCCAGAACTCATTTACCTCGCGGCAGCCCCTCCCTGGAAAATCCCCTTGAGGAGAGACCTTCTTTCTCAGGGGATGGGCACAATTTGGCACCCGCGCCCCGACCTGTGGAACCTGAATGTCTGGCTCCTGGACAGGACGCGTCAGACCTCTCCGGCCTTCCACAGGCCGTGATAGAGACTATCACCCAGTTCAGAGCCCCCTCTACAAGGCAGGCTTATACGCTGAGGTGGGGTCTGTTCGTCGACTGGTGTTCCTCTCGCGGGGAGGACCCACAGAGATGTACGATTGCAGTAGTGCTTTCCTTCCTGCAAGAAAAGTTGGAGCGCAGGCTGTCCCCTTCAACTCTCAAAGTGTACGTTGCTGCCATTGCAGCGTACCACGATGCAGTGGATGTAACATCCCTAGGTAAGCACCAACTCATCGTGAGGTTCCTCAGGGGTGCGAGAAGGGTAATCCCCCCAGACCGCACCCCATACCCTCTTGGGACCTCTCCGTCGCCCTCCAGGGCCTGCGGGAGGCCCCATTTGAGCCACTTGCGTCGGTTGAGCTAAAATATCTGTCACTTAAGACAGCGCTCCTGACCGCACTGGCCTCCATCAAGAGGGTAGGGGACCTACAAGCTTTCTCTGTCTACGAAGCGTGCCTGGAATTCGGGCCCGGCGATTCTCACGTCACCCTGAGACCCCGGCCCGGGTATGTGCCCAAGGTTCCCACCACGCCTTTCCGCGATCAGGTGGTGAACCTGCAAGCTCTGCCCCTGGAGGAGGCAGACCCAGCCTCTGCGCTGCTGTGTCCAGTTCGCGCTCTGCGTATATACGTGGACCGCACTCGGCACTTCAGACGCACCGAGCAGCTCTTCGTCTGCTTTGGAGGTCAGCAGAAAGGGAATGCTGTCTCCAAACAGAGGTTGGCCCATTGGGTGGTAGATGCCATCTCCCTGTCGTACCAAAACCAGGGAGAGCCATGCCCCTTAGGTGTTCGGGCCCACTCCACACGGAGTGTTGCCTCATCCTATGCGTTGGCTCATGGCGCCTCACTAGCAGATATCTGTAGAGCTGCGGGTTGGGCGACACCTAATACCTTCGCCAGGTTCTACAACCTTCGCGTAGAGGCCGTGTCCTCCCGTGTCTTAACATAGACATCAGGCGAGCGGGAGTCCGGCTGGTGTCGGCTTGCTGCGCCATTCCTAATGGATCCGTGCGCTATTCCCTCAGTTGTTCCCTCCGGCGAACCTGGGTCCTCCATGCCCCGCAGTCAGGCCTAGTGCGGAGTAGTGCCTGACTGTGCTCCGGCTGGGTCTCCTTCGCCCAGCAGGTTGTGGCAACATGTTTCAGTATTTTTCCACGGTCAGCCAGAAGGCCGATGTTTCCCTCATATATCCCTAAAATCTATGGATATATTGAATTTCTTTTGTTCCACATGTAGAGATTTCATGTGCTCCGCCCCCCCAACTCCTGCTTCAGTACAACTGGCATCCCTGTGGGGCCCCCTATTGGCCCCCAGGGCGTTGGGAAGGTTACGCTCATATCCGTCTGCTGACACGTCCGCCTGTCGGCACGCGGTGTGTTGCGTAACGCGACGTCTGGTTCGTGGCCTGTTCCATGGGTCTGTTCCCATATGTAATGTCGTAGTGAAACGACTGAAGGGGAACGTCTAGGTTACGTACGTAACCCTCGTTCCCTGAAGGAGGGAACGGAGACGTTACATCCCCTGCCACGACCTGACGTCGCGCTGACGCCGGGCTGCAGCTCGGCTCCTCAGCAAAAGCCTGAATGAGTGGTTGCACGCCGCCATCTTATATACCCGTATGTACGGGGGAGTGGCTCGGCATGCAAATACCACTCGCCAATGTTCATGAATGTTCATTGGCCTTTTGAATAAGGCTTGGAGATGATTGGACTCTCAAGCGAGTTCCCATATGTAACGTCTCCGCTCCCTCCTTCAGGGAACGAGGGTTACGTACGTAACCTAGACGTTTTCAAAACAATATAATAATGAACTGTGGGTGATTTTGAGCTGAAACTTCACAGACATATTCTGTGGACACCTGAATCAAAACTGCAGCTGAAATCGGTCACTTGTTTACAAAATATGAATTTTCTATACATTGAAAGGCACTATGTACGGAATAGAAAACGATTCAGAGAGTTTAAATATGCTTTCTGTTGGGGCGAATGAAGTCTGGTTTCACTTTGTGTTTTTTTAGTTTACACTCTGCTCCAGCCCAAAGAGACGATAGTACACAAATCATATGACTCATCATAGTTTACAAAACGTATCGGACCCACTTAAATACTACACAGAAAGCTATATTTTATAGTGATATGGAAAAGATTGTGGCACATGAATGGGGCCAATCTGTAAATGTTAAAATACTTTTTTCAATAGTATAGCCATTTCTGTATTCTGACACAGAGATACAGAAAACAGAGCCAGAGCTACATGCATCTTGTATATTGTGGTTTCATATAACAGATGAAACACCCAACATCAGTGTTATTGACACCACAAAGTGAGAAAAAAACACTTACAGGCAGCTCAGTGTCTCTACTACTTTTTATTTATACAGAGTTTTGTCAGCGATAGCTCACTGTCTACTTTGAACATGACCATCATCTCTCTGCTCCCGCTGGCCTCTGTGCTGCCACACCTGACTTCCACTGGTGAGACTTATTATATTAAAGCACATTATGCTGATTTGTTAAGAAAATTTAATTGGTATGTACAGGAGAAGATGACGTATAACCCTGTCTCTCCCTCAGCTCATGTGGATGTGGGTATAGTGAACGGCACTCAAGGAAAACCCCACTCCAGACCTTACATGGTTTCTATTCAGAAGAACAAGAAACATGTCTGTGGTGGATTCCTCATTTCTGATAGATCTTTCATGACTGCTGCACATTGCATGATAAAGTAAGACTTCAATTTAGTCTCAACTGCAATGAAAAGTTGAAATCATTATATCATAGTTTAAACATTTTTGTTTATTACACTAATATAACTTTCTTACACAGAAATGATAAAGTAACAGCTGTGGTTGGTATGCATGACTTAAAAAAAAGAACGGGTTCTGACAGCATCAGAGTGGAGTCTTACCACGAGCATCCAGACTTTAACCATCTCACTTTCCAGAATGACATTATGCTTTTGAGTGTAACATTAGTTCAAATACTCTTATTAAATGATTAGTCAGCCTGTCATTTAACAATGAAAATGTTATTGTATTACAGCTAGAGAAAGAAGTTGAACAAAACAAGAATGTCAAGATAATTTCCATACCAACACAAGAGGGAGACATCAAACCTGATTCTGTCTGCAGTGTGGAGAGCACACGTCTCATGGAAGCAGATGTGAAGACCACGAATAACACATAATGCCAACATAAATGGAAAGAAAACTACTCAGCCTCAGATATGATGTGTGTCTATGGCCATGGGGAAGCTGTAGTGTATGTAAAAACAATATCAATTTGAGACCATCAGTACTGTGAAGTATCACCTCAGTCATATGTTGTTCTGCGTTTCTTCACAGGGGGATTCAGGAGGTCCTTTGGTTTGTGGAGACACTGAAGTCAGCGTCACTTCCTTTGGTGACCCAAAAGCCTGCAATAGTCATGAACGGCCTGAAGTTTATACAAAGATTTCAGAATATCTTCCATGGACCAAGTGCGTAATTGCAGATGTTAAGTAATTTTTGTGATGAGAAAGGACAAAGTATTTGTTTAAATGTTCAATAAACAAATTTTGTGTCAAGCATCAACGTGTAAATGGTCCTTATTTCTGCAGCTCCATTTTATTTAAAATATCTTTTTTATGTTCAACATCTTCAGAAAAAGAAAGATATTCATGCAGGTTTGAACAACTTGAGGTAGTAAACAGTGGCTAAAGCTACTATTCGGTGTATCAGTGGCACCTAAGGTGTTTAAATAGAAACAGCATGAATTGTTAGCAAGTCTAAAGGGAATTGAACCCATTGCACATGATATTTTTGTTGTTGGATGTGGTGACTCAGACCAGCAAGAGAAGAATGATCATGATTTTAAGCTTCAGGCCCTGCTGGAGCATTACAGAGAGGTCAAACCACAACTTACAGTAGCTTTTAAAAAATATTCTTTTATCCACTGACCCAGAAAAAGTGAGGGCTATCATGGACATTGTACCTAAAGGTGCCAAAATCATATCCCACTTGTCGAGTGTTTGTGCACACTTGCTCGACAAAGACACTCTTGGCATTGGCTGTCCTTGGCCACATCGATGCCTGTGTTGTGCTATCATGATGTTACTAAACCTGTCACAGTAGAAAGTGACTCTAACCAAAGTGGTCTTGGGTGTTGTCTTATAGAAGAAGGACAGCCTGTTGCCTTCACTCCAAGAGCTCTGACCCCCACCAAGAAAAACTCAAACTCAAATTGTGAAAGAGTGTCTCAGTATTGTCTTGCCAAAGATTTCAGCATTACAGTTGAGAATTGGTAACAGCAGAGACTAACCACAAACCCTTGATTTCTATCTTTAGAAAACCACTTCTCAGTGCACCCAAGCAGCTTCAAAGCACACACATGACACTTCAACACTACAACCTCAAGTTTGTCTACAAGCTGGGGCCTAAAATGGTCATCAGTGACATGTTAAGTAGAGCAACTGCTGACTGTAGAGGCAAGGAAACAGTTTACCAGTGGCATGCAATATGTCATCTGCAGAGGGATTAAGAAGATGTATAACTCATCAACCAAGAATACCTTTTGTCTGTTCAACTGTTCGTCTGTTTAACTGTTCAACTTGCAATGGATTTGCAGCCCGCAATCAACAAAAAGAAACCATGCTATGCTGTCTCATGACATCCCCAGCAGGCCATGGCAGATTGTCAACATGGACTTCTTCAGTTATCAGCAAAAGGGGATCATCTTCTAATTGTGGACCACTTCTCAGATTGAACTTGGGAGACTGAAATGCTTCCTTATTTATCTGCAGAAACAGTCATCAAGCACTGCTCAAGGCTCAGGTTGCTCAACATGGTCAGCCAGATAGGGTTATCACAGATAGATCAAATAACTTCCTCACCAAGACATTGTAAGTCAAATGGAAAGGATGAGTTGCCTATCAAAATTGATAAAAATCTCTGCAAAGCCATGCATGACAGAACCCACCCTTGAAAAGCAATCCTACATTGGAGAAACACCTCAGCTAAATATATAAGCAACAGTCCTGCCCAAAGGTTAATGTCGCAGAGACTGAAGATGTCTTTTCCAGCAACAAACAAGCTTCTGGAGCCATGTATAGTGACTGGGATTGTGGCTCAGCTTCACCACTGAAAGCACTTGGTGAAATATTGTTATGATAGGTCAGCTCTTGGTCTGCCAGAGCTGAACACAGGAGAGACCTGCACTCTGGAGGGTGGGCACTTGTCTTCAGAAAGTGGCACTATGCTCTTATCTTGTGAATGTGGGTGGATCCTCATATAGATGCAACAGAGTGCACCTAAGAGTGGCAAAATCAACCTCTGCACAAGTATTGGACAGTAACAAACCTAAGTTCTGTGCTGGTATGGAGTGTTGCAGTGGCCTCTTCATCCGCTGACTCAACTCTTGTAAAGCCCCGCCACAGGCTTCACCCAACCCGGTCAAACTCTCATTGTAAGGACACGCATAAACTAGAGCTAGCCGATTGTCCAAGCCACCAAAGAGGCTTGATTTGTAGGATGTCAGGAATTTGGTGTCCTGCAGAGTTTAGCTCCAACTTGCCTTAACACAACCTGCCAGGAAGTTTCTAGTATGCCTAAGAGCTTAATTAGCTGGTTCAGGTGTGTCTAATTGGGGTTGGAGCTAAACTCTGCAGGACATGGGCCCTCCAGGATTGAGTTTGGGCACCCCGTTCTAGACCAAACCATCTGTGGCCAAGAACAATATTTACTCATCATTGCCAATTACACCACAAATTAAGGGAAGAAAGGGCAGTTTAGCATTCACACTTGGTTAGAATGGTCCAGACTGAAAAAAGAAAACTATAGATTTGTTTCTGATCTGCTTAGTAAAGCAGTAAACCTAAAGATACCGAATCTAAAGGAACAGTGATATGTTCACAACCTGATTGGTTGGGTTGAATGATGTATATTTTGTGACGAAACTCACCAAACACCCCAAACAAAAGGTGTGTTCGACTTAAAGTGGCGCTGCGCAAGCCAGTCGGTGTATGAAGTACCCATTCACTGATTGGTCTGCTCAGTGCCTCTTTAGGTCAAATACACCTAATGCCATCTGCTGTACATTTAAGAAGTATTTGGTCTGTGTTTCATTCATATTTCATTCAAAACGCACCAGAGTTTGTTTGGAAGTGGACCAAGACCCATCTTTTTAGCGATCTCAGTCCGTCTGTTTGGTGCGCACCAGGGTTCGAATGGTAGCGTTCACACTCATTTAAATGAACCGCATTAACAGAGCAATCACATCAAAGTTTGTTTTAATTCAGGGGTCACCAAACTTGGTCCTGGAGGCCTGGCATCCTGCAGAGTAAACTTTGCAGGACACCGGCCCTCTGGATCAGCCTGCTACATTAGCCACACCCTAAATTCTCTCTATTAGCTGAGCTGGAAAGATGTTGATTAACCTCTCTAAATGTTTTGATCTCTCTCAATGTTTGCACGTGCATGTAAATGGGGCCAATTTGTAAATTTTAAAATACTGTTTCAATAGTATAGCCCTTTCCATACTCTGACACTGAGAAACACAAAATATAGCCAGAGCTATATACATACATATAAACAGCTATAAACAGTACATGGATATTGTATACTGTGGTTTCATATAACACAATGTAGACGTCATCAGTGTTTGACACCACAGCGTGAGAAAAACAACAACAGCAACAATACACACTTACTGCCAGCTCGGGGTCTCCACCCATCCTTATATTTATAGAGTGTTTTAGCGGAAGCCTGCTGATACTTTCATCATGACCATCATCTCTCTGCTCCTGTTGGCCTCTCTGCTGCCACACCTGATCTTCACTGGTGAAACTGATTACATAGAAGTATATTATGCTTTTTAAAAAAAAATAAATAAATGGTATCTACTTACAGCACCCTGACATCTCTTTCTCAGCTCATGTGGATGTGGGTATAGTAAACGGCACAGAACCAAAACCCCACTCCAGACCTTAAATGGTTTCTGTTCAGAGGAACCGTTGACATGTCTGCGGTGGATTCCTCATTTCGGCTGCCAAAATTCAACGGTAAATTTCAATGGTAAATTTGACCGCACTAAAAACAATTCAGAAGCTACAGAGCTTAAGAGGAGTGAGAAACAGGTTTGTGTTGTTTACAAAGTGTCAAGAGATAACCCTGATAGCACATGTACATCACAGAGTGTTTGCTTATCTGCAAAATGTCTATAGGATTTTTTCTGTCAGATGTCAAATAGACTTCTGTTAGATGTCTTTAAGGTGTTTATGATTTAGAATGTAAGTAAAACTGATATCTTACAGACGTCTGTCAGATGTTTGTTCACAACAGATGCTTTCCAGATCAAGTGAACTTTAACAGACATCTTGCAGACGTATGTGTGCTATCTGGGAAGCGTCATGTCAAATGATTTCATTTCCCACTGAAGTAGAATAACTTAATATTATTTAGAACAAGTTTGTCATCTCTGCAAATCTCTCAACTCACCACCCGATGGTGGTGAGTTGAGAGATGTATGCCAATATCAAAATTAATTCCAACCTCCTTAATACTTCTAGACCAAACCATCTGTGGTCAAGAAGAATTGACAGTAGTATATGGTTTTGTCAATGATTCAGTAGGCTTAATATGCTCTTAAAAGAATACATTAAACTGTGAGAAACATTAATTATACTTATAAAACTTTTTTCAAAAGAAATAAGATACTGACAGCTGTGGTTGGTGCACATGACCTATGATGACCTAAAAATGAGAATAAGGGGTCTGCCCACATTGGGCAGCTCAGAGGTGGAGCCGGAGGAGTGGAGTCCTGAGGCTAGGGATGGTCGACAAATGACCAAGGTGGAGCCGTAGGGACGAGGGAACCCGGTGGAGCTGGTGGACTAATGGGCCACAGTGGAGAGGAGAGATCTAGGAGCCATTGTGGAGCCGCTGGGTCGACGGGCCGAGGCGAAGTCCAGGACTCAAAGGCTAGAGACAGAGACAAGGGATCCTCCAGCCATGATGCCGAGGGAGACCCGCGGTGATCCCACACCACAAATGGCGGGGTCAGGGTGAGCTGAGGAGCTGACAGGATTCAGCGGTGGAGGTGGTGGTGAGGATGATAGGGGAAGAAGAGGTGGAAGAGGGAGGCTAGTTGGGAGTTTGGGTTTGTTAGGTGGTTCTGGGACAGTTTGCTCTACCTACACACACCAGGTAGCAATTCCCAGCACTGGGAGGGTCACATACAGGGGAGCGACCTTCATGGTTTCAGATCCCACAGACAGTTCAGGGCAGACAGACAGTTCATTCACGATCTCCGTGGTCAAGACGGGACAGACAGAAGATGATGGCGGGAGAAGACAAGGCATATCTGCATTTATATCAAAGTCCTCTGAGCACAACCTCAGCTCACCCTTAGCAGTGGTGCAGAGGGCGGGGATTTCCTCCGCAACTTTGCACCACACTGACACTTCCACCGTCGCGTCTAGCAGCTGGGTCATGCACCTTGTCAGAAGATCCGGGGCTCCAGGGAGATCCTCCGCTCAGTTGCTCCTTTAGGTGCTGCCTCATTGATCACGGTGGACACAAACTATAGCTCCACATAGTGGTAGGCTGGGTTGACTATAACTTAAACGGAAAACTTACAAAAACAGAAAACAAAAATGTGGGGACACACACTGCTTTACTTTGATTTTTTGGCCAGTTATTCTGTCACGCTTACATGCTGGAATGAAGACAAAGAGTACACAACAAATAAGGTTTGTTGGAATCTTAATTCTTTTAATGAATCCACAAGGAATGATAAAGGAAATGTCCACACACATAGGGTAACCAAATACAATAACAGGCTACTGTTTCAGCGATGACTGTTTCACCTCTGATTGGCCACTGCATTCATAAGCTCAAGAGAATCTTGTGTGTTTGGTTTTAATGTGCAGCACTGTATAAAACACTTCTGTAACTGGCTCTGCGTCAGCAGAACATTAAAGTTGTGGAGTTCAGAAAAAGACGTTGTTCCCTCAACATTGGGGTTTCGAGGTCGTGACTTAGTACCAAGTTCTTATGAATTAATATGTTTTGGCCACAACAAAACAGAACTAAATAGAAGTGAACTGAACAAAACATCCTTTCCCACCATAAAATTCAAGAGAATGAGGTTTTAGGGCTGCCAACTCTCACGCATTTAGCATGAGGCTTACACAATTGACACCGTTTTCACACTCTCACACCACGTGTCCATTTTCTCATGCAGTAAAAAACACAATAAATTGAAAATAAATAAATAGTATATTGGCGACACAGTTTTGATAAATGCTCCAGTGCTTATTTATGTTTGCACTCTGGAGAGCATCAAAAGTTTCTATTTATAACGTGTTTCTGTAGCATTGAGCAATGTAGTCAATCCTTTGCTGAGCAGCAAGTTGTGAGCAGAGAGGAGAACTTGTTCATGGTTCACTTTAGTGATAAAAGCAAGTTTAATTTATTTGGGTCAGATGGGAAACATTATGTTCTGTGTCAAACTGAGGAAAGACTGAACCCTGAGTGCATAAGGAAGTCAGTGAAAGTTGGAGGAGAAAGTGTCATGGTTTGGAGAAACCCAAACAAACCCACCACAGTTAACAAACTATAAAAGAGAGTGGAAGAGTGGACCAAGATCACATGAATTTGTGATGAAGATTAATATTTCAGAAAAAAAAAAAAAAATCAAGCATTTATACATTGTTCTCTAAAGTTGATATCCACTGTGTATATTTAAACATACATACTTACATATAGCCCTATACAAAAAATCCCCAAATAAACCCCCTACCCAAGTTGAAGTCAAAAGTTGGCAAACCTGATGAGGAACATGTATTGGTGGCTTTAAGCTGCAAGAAGTTACATCATACATTGTGGAAACTTCTAGCAAGACCTCAAACTTTGCACCTTCAGTATCTTTGCTTCTGAATCTACACGCCTAACAGAGGACAGTTGGGGTCATCAGCTCAAATGTGGTTTTACAAGCATTTCTGCAAAGTTTTTTTCAAAACCTAACTCGAACATTGTGAAACTGCTCTGGTTTTGCAAAACAAACCATTTTTGATTGCAAAGGAATTGTAAAAGAAGTAAAAACAAATAAGTAAAAAATAAAATAAAATTTAGAATTTTACCTAATTTTGTGTAAGAATTAAGAATCAGTGTTTTTTTTTTTTTACTTTTTACTGTTATGAAAATGAATCTAAACATCCGATATTCAATACAGGTAAAGCTTATTTGATAGCACTAGTTATTGTTGATTAAACAAAAAATAATGTTCACTTGTCCCTCCATTTCTTACAAAAAAATAATTAAATAAATAAATACAATTCTAGGATATAGTGTAAAAATACAATGAAAGTGAAGGGAACCAATCCATAAATGTTAAAATACTCACTGTTTTAGTAGTATAACCACAAGATGTGAACAACATGTGTTAACACTATTTTTTGCACACAAAAATCACTTACTAACATTTTTTTGTATAAAGTTCAATCCAAGTTTATAACTTTGTCTCCACGACAAAATAAACCATTAAAGGAGAAGTCCACTTCCGGAACAACAATTTACAGATAATGCACTCACCCCCTTGTCATCCAAGATGTTCATGTCTTTCTTTCTTCAGTTGTACAGAAATTATGTTTTTGATGAAAACATTTCAGGATATTTCTCCATATAATAGAGTGCTATTATAACGGCGCTTTCAAAATGCAGTTCAAATGCGGCTTTAAATGATCCCAAATGCAGTTGTAAATGACCCCAGTCGAGGAAGAAGGATCTTATCTAGTGAAACGATCAGTTATTTTCATTAAAAAATACAATTTAAATACTTTTTAATGTCAAACGCTTGTCTTGTCTTACTCTCCCTAAACTCTGTGTATTCTGGCTCATGAAAGTTGATCTGATCGTATTTTCTCCCTCAACTTCAAAATTGTCCTCGCTGTTTTCCCTTTTTGTTTGTTAAGGGTGTTTGATGATCTTAGCATGTTCACTTTGCAAAGACTGGGTCGGTACTTCTGCAGTGATGTAGCATGATTTTGAAATTATTTTTGAAGTTGAGGGAGAAAATATGAGTGTAGTTTTTCGACATGCCCTAACTGTCTTGAGCCAGAATACACAGAGTTCAGGCAGAGCAAGACAAGACGAGCGTATGAGATTAAAAAGTATTTAAATTGTATTTTTTAATGAAAATGCGTTTACAACCACATTTGGGTCATTTGAAGCCGCATTTAAACTGCATTATATGGAGGAAAATAGTGAAATGTTTTCCTCAAAAAACACAATTTCTTTACGACTGAAGAAAGAAAGACATGCACATCTTGGATGACAAGAGGGTGAGTACATTATCTGTAAATTGTTGTTCTGGAAGTGGAGTTCTCCTTGAAATGACTAAAAATAGTAAACCACTTTATGGCTAAAACAGTACACAAGTTTTAATTATTAATGCTGGTGCTTTTACAAAATGATGAGCTTCAGATTTCTGCTTAGAAATCCTCCAAAAATGAGCCCATTCCCTTCCATTGTCAATGCCTCACTGTAACATTGATTTTCGGTTTTTGTTTTTTTCTGTTGATTTTTGTTTTTTCAAGTAACAATATGAAATAATTTTCGTGGCAATTGATATTATGCTGTTGATCTTAACTACTGTAAATTATTCAGAGGTTAAACAATCAGTCATTTAGAGCAATTTCCACATTTTATGCAGAATTATGGTCAGACATGTGTCTCCACCCCCCTTTAAACTCTATTTATACAGTGTTTTGTCAGTGAGAGCTCACTGATTGTCTTCATCATGACCATCATCTCTCTGCTCCTGTTGACCTCTCTGCTGCCACACCTGACCTTCACTGGTGAGACTGATTATATAACAGCATATTATATTAATTGATATGTGCTGAATAAGCTGACTAATAGTTCTATCTCTTTCTCAGCTCGTGTGAAGGTGGGTATAGTGAACGGCACAGAAGCGAAACCCCACTCCAGACCTTACATGGTCTCTATTCAGAAGGACATTCAAAATAACTGTGGAGGATTCCTCATTTCTGATCAGTGGGTCTTGACTGCTGCACATTGCTGGAAAGGGTAAAAGTTTTGATTATTCTTAACTGCAATGTTAAAATCACTTTTGACTGACGAAATGACTACAGTGTAACAATACCAACAATAATATTGTATGTCACAAATGAGCATGATGACTTCATAAATCAATCTTTTCAACACACTCTTTTAACAGATCTGATCTGACTTAAGGAAAAGTGAGACTTTTACCCGCATCAGAGTGAAGAACTACATCCCGCATCCAGACTACAATGCCACTTCTTTGCGGAATGCTTTTGATGGTAACCAGCTGCACTCACACTACTTGTTCAAAACAATATCTGGTCAGGAAACAGTCACTCAAACCTGACTCACACAATGTTTGAATTTCTATTGAAATTTTTATAATAATAATAATAATTATTATTATTATTATTATTATTATTATTATTATTATTATTTTGTATATTTCTTAAAAAATAAATGTAAAAGTGTTAATTAAGATTGCCTTTGAGTCTATTTCATTTATTTATTTGCATCAAAAATGCAGAAGATTTTGTAAATTTAGTAGTACACTTTTGGTATACTTTTAAAAAGCACTTGAAAAAAAAGATTGTCTTTTTAATAATAACAGTTGTGTTTTTTAATTTCAGCTTCAGGAAAAAGTCAAACTAAGCAGCTTTGTTAAATGGATATCATTACCAAAGGATGGAGATGTTGTTAATGCAGATACTGTCTGTAGTGTTGCGGGCTGGGGAAGACTAAAGACTAATGGCACAGGGAGCAACTGTCTAATGGAGGCATACGTGACTACAATAAATAGCGGAGAGTGTAAACGTAAATGGGGATCCAGCTTCTCTGAATTACAGATGATATGTGTGTATGGTGGCGGTGGATCCTGCAAAGTACGTACAAAAGATGATTCACAGAATTTATGGTAATGAATGAATTGGTTTCACTAGTGACATCCTGATCTGTGTTTCTTAACAGGGAGATTCTGGGGGTCCTTTGGTTTGTGGAAACACTGCAGTTGGTATCACATCTTTCGGTAAATTTCAACATTGTAATTCACCTGAGCGTCCTAATGTGTATACTAAGATTTCAGCATATCTTCCATGGATCCACCAGATCATTAAAAATGTTAAGTGACTTTACAAAAAAATAATGAAGGAAGAGATGTTTTTCTTGAATTCCTCCGTAAATCTTTAGATAAAAGCATCACATGGCAAGCATCAATCAGTTGAAGTGTCTTTATTGTCAACACCATATAAAATTTAAGTATTACATGGAGGGCACATGTTCATAGTCATTTCATATCAGTTCCTTTGGTTGCCATATTGGTGTTGTCCTTCAATTTCCGGTCATGCATAAAGTTCTACTTGAATGTAGAATCAAAACAGGTCTAACAATCAACTGCTGCAATTTTCTAAACTCACCAGTAGAAGATTTCCTAGTCGGTTAGAATTTAAAAAATCCTGTAGTGTGAGCCCGGCTTAAGATTTTATAGCTGTCTCTTTTTGACCCTATGAATCACCCGTAGTTTAAGCCAAGGTAGTCAGATCCACGTATTTTCTTTCACAAACATTATTGGTAATGCAACTTACACCTAATAATCACAAAAAATTTTTGCTTTGTTAGTTCTGATAAGAAACAAAGAAACATTTTCAAATTCTACACATTTCATTACAAAATTCAAACAACAAATGCCATATTGATATTTTTAAATGTGGCGTGAGAGTTCGCTTTAGCTACTTGAGTTCAAGCGGCAGCGGGGCACGAGTCTACTTTTGTGACTTGCCGCAATAAAATGTGACGCACAGTGCTCCCTTCAAGCCACTCACAAAAATAGTGTGTGCTTATTATGATCATTTCAAATATGGCCATTTTCTCAGCATGTTCACATCCAGGATTAGTTCACATCCAGAGCAAAAATGTACAGATAATGCACTCACCCCCTTGTCATCCAAGATGTTCATGCCTTTCTTTCTTCAGTTGTAAAGAAATTATGTTTTTTGAGGAAAAAATTTCAGGAATGTTCTCCATACAGTGGACTTCAATGTTTTTAATGTCCAAAATGCAGCGAAAGATTGACCTATGATGTACTCACCCCCTTGTAAAGAAATTATGTTTTTTGAGGACAACATTTTAGCATTTTTCTCCATATTTTTCTCTATGTTTTGAACTTCCAAAGTTTAAATGCAGCTTCAAACGATCCCAAATGTGGTTGTAAACAATCCCAGCCGAAAAAGAAGGGTCTTATCTAACAAAATGATTGGTTATTTCCATTAAAAAAATACAATTTAAAATAAAATAAAATTTTATTCTCAAATGCTCGTCTTGCCTTGCTCTTCTTAAACTCTGTGTATTCTGGCTCAAGACAAGGTATGTCAAAACTTCAAAAATAATTTCACAATCATCCTACATCACTGCAGAAGTACCGACCCAGGCTTTGCAAAGTGAACATGCAAAGTAGATCAAACACCCTTAACAAAAAAGGTAAAACAGCGATATAGGACGATTTTGAAGTTGAGGGAGAACATGAGATGATTTTCGACATACCCTAACTGTCATGAACAGGAACAAAAACAGTCCAGGCAGAGTAAGACCAGACGAGCGTTTTCCTTTGGTTTGTGGAAACACTGCAGTTGGCATCACTTCCTTTGGGTACAAAAAGCGCTGCAATTCACTCAAGCATCCTAATGTGTATACTAAGATTTCAGCATATCTTCCATGGATCCACCAGATCATTAGTGTTACGAATCTGGCCGGTGACCTTCGGTCTGCTCACCACGGGATGTCGCCTTCTCACATTCATATTACATTGACTGTTACACCACACCCCGGACTACGTTCCCTATCAGCCATTGCACTTATCACCTGCGTCCAATCAAAGACCCTATTTAAGCCTCAGACTTCTTTTCACTAGTCGCCGAGTATTGAATTGTTGTTAGCATTCATACAAGGCATTGCCCTAGTTATCCTGTGTCTAGTTTCTTCTTGTTTTGCCTTGCTTTCCTAGTTTTGTCTCCTAGCCTCGTTATATTGTTTTGTTTGTCTTGCTGCCTGCCTTCTTGGAACTCCAGCCTGTCTTTTCGGATTACCCCTTTTTCCTTGTTCCCCTTCGGATTACATTCGCCGCTGATCGACCCTCGCCTGCTTTACGGACTACTCTTTGTCTTGCTCTAACATACCTGAATGCCGTTGCCTGACCCTGCCTGTTTGACCATGTCTTTGTCGATGTCCCTAAATACAGCTCTGCAGATGGATCCGCCCGTTTCACGTTTCATTCATCACCACGTAACAATTAGAAATGTTAAGTGACTTAAAAAAATAATTAAGGAAGAAATGTTTTCCTTGAATTCTTCAATAAATATTGAATCAATCAGTTGAAGTGTCCTTATTGTCACAGTCATATACAAAACATCTCAAAAGTCTGAATTAGTTCACTTGTCATCTTAGTGATGCTCTTCATTTTCTAGTCACAAAAATAGTTTGTAACTGAAACCCTGGTAAAAGAAGGACAATTACTGACATTTGTTGCATTATTCCTAATACTATGTTAGTAAAACATGTCTTGATATAAAAAAATAAACAAATAAATAAATAAAAAATCATGAACAAAAATTAATTTGGTTATTTCAGTGTATAACAAAAAGCCAGTGTGTGGACTAGACTTATTTAAAGTAAAATTTTTCTCGCAACATGTTTAATCTTTACGTTGCTTTGAAACATACTGTAGGCTTTAAGCCATCTATACCCAATTTAATCTGTACAGCAACCATTAGGCTTCTCTATACCGCAAGGTTTTATACTGTATCTGAAAGCTAAATAAATAAGTTAGATACAACTACTTAAAAATCTGAAATCTGAGGGGGCAAAAATCAATCAAAATATTGAGAAAATCACCTTTAAAGTTGTCCAAATGACGTTCTTAGCAATGCATATCTTCATGGAACATGATCTTTAACTAATATCCTAATGATTTTTGCCATAAAATAAACACATAGAATTTTGACCCATACAGTGTATTTTAGTAGCTACAAATATACCCGTGCTACTTAAGACTGGTTTTGTGGTCCAGCTTCACATATCTGTAGTAAAACATGGCCTACAATGTAAATGTAAGTATTTTTTAAATGAAAACATCTCAACGTTTCAGAATGCCACAAGCGCACCACAGATTATGTGAAAGAACCAACCAATCATCTTCACTTTTTCCGTAACATCATTGAAACCTTAGCAAAGATGGAGGAACAGCTGATCATAGCTGTACAGAGATACCCATTTTTAAATTAATTTACTTGCAGTTTTCAGTTGTGGAAATCCATCTATCCTTCTGCATCGCTAGCATTTTTTAGATGTGACATGAACAGCCATGAGTAGCTGACCGTCTGGTGCAGTCACATCAACCTGGAGCTTAACATGCTCAAAACAGTGGAGATGATTGTGGCCCACATTCCCCATCATGAACAGCACAGTGGCAGCAGTGGAGTCATTCAGGTTCCTGGGCACCTGAACCACATTGACTCCATTGTGAAAAAGGCCTAGCAGAGAGATTGTACATCCTTCACCAGCTGAGGAAGTTCAACCCACTACAGGAGCTGCTCACACAGTTTTATTCGGATGTCACTGACATCAGACATCAGAAGAAAATTTCTGGAGCCCCACCTAAAGGACTTATAATCAGGGGCGGATCTATCAGGGTGGCAGCTGCCACCCTTAGAAAAAGCTCTGCCACCCCACCTGCCACCCCAGAATTATCACAGAATAAAATACAAAAGTAAGCAGTGTTTCATGTGCTACTTTTCAGCAGCGGCGATGACGGTTTAAGGCAAAATAATGGCAAAAACAAGTCTTTCAATGAACAGATAGTTGTATGTGCACGCAGCGCCCCCAGTGTAGTCGGCTTCATTAACAAATGACTCTTATGAACCGGTTCTTTTTGAGTCAAAAACACAAAGTGCAGCCCAGTTCATTAACGAATTGTTTTTACATTTGTTCGTAAATCAGATAATAATTACTGCTTCTCGGCTAACTCGTCCTCTGAGAAATCTAATCCTGTCCGGATATGTCTGAGATTTATTGTTTGTAATCCGATTCTCCAACCGCTTGCTCCACTTTCATCATGGATATAGGCCTTTTTGCCAAATCTCACGAAACAATAACGTGAAATCAAAAAGAAGATGCCGATCACGGAAACTGACAGCAGAGTTAGGTAAGAATCTAGTTGTATTGCAGTTTTCTCGATTATTAACAAGTATAAATTCCCGTGTTGATTCGTTCAGCCCTCTCCTCTCTCTGTTGTTAGGATGCAGAGATTCTGATTGATGTGTCATCAGTTTTGCTAATGTTTAACGTAGTTTAACTCATTGTTAAACTTTTTGAGAAATGTGTCTTTGTTTTGAGAACTGAATGAATGGTTCGGGAAAATGTGCCAACTAAAATAATTTACACATACATCAGATTATGGAAATTTCACTACTCTATATGTACAGTAAAGTGTAGCACATGTTGTACAGCTTCAAACGTCTGTCAAATTTTGATCTGTAACCAATTTTTTTTTTTTTTGCAGTATGTGTACTGCATTTTTGCAGAACTGAGAAATTACTGCCTAGAGATATAGTATTGTATCAGGAGACCAAGAAACTACTATAGTACTGTATACTGCAATGAAATTTGGCCAAATGTGCAGAAAAATGTGCATTATTATTATTATTTTTCTGGACTGTATTGTGGCATACCAAGTTCATATACAATTCTTTGTTATTTGAACTTTTCTAGTGATTTTTATCTACTGCAAGATTACTTTACAGTAGTAAAATAAAAATATTTTTTTCCCAAAAGTTAATTGCTGATTTATACACATGTATCTGTTTTTTTGATATAGTGTTATTGATCTCGTGAGTGTTCACTGGCAGGAAAGTCATCAGTGCATTTAAACTGAAAGCATTTAAGAACACCTGTGATAACTAGATTGAAAAGTCTGAAAGACAAATGTATGCTGGCTTGTCTTAAAGTCTTGTTTAAAAACATAAATAGTTTGGTCAGATGTTCTAGGTTTGCTAAAGGATATTCTGGGTGGTTGCAAGGCTGGGGTGTTGCTAGAGTACATGGTTGATAGTGTGTTCTGGGTGATTACAGACATTTCCACCTCTGTTAATAATAGAAAATCAAACATTGTTTTCAAAACTGATCTAGTTTCAGTGCTTTGATATTATTGTATTTCTTTCTAATGTTAGGAAATTCGAACGTTTTTTGTTGCTCTTGAACTTGCACTAAAAGCACTAATAGCCTATGTAATTTTATTCGAATTTCATGTCTTCTATAGTGATACAAGCTCAGAAATATTTATAACCTGTTGAAGCTTGTGTATTGACTTGGTTCCATGATGGATGTTGAAATGTTATTTATTCTATTATTTATCATTTTAAACAGTATAGATGATTACCTAACGGTAATGCAATATTTGTGAACACAGCTGTGTATCTCAGACTATAAATCCCCTAGAACGATGCATGGTGGCTTGCTTTGGTGTTGCCACCCCTCATAGATCCCATGCCACCCCTTTGCCACCCTAAAAATTATTTTCTAGATCCGCCCCTGCCCCTATACTCATCCAGAGTGAGGAAGAAAGCAGGTAAGATCATCATTGACTCCACTCACCCTGGCCGTAACCTTTTTAAAGAACAATATAGGCACTAGAACACCTAAATAAATAGATGTAAATGGGGTCCGTTTGTAAATGTTAAAAGAATGTTTCAATAATATAGCCATTTTCACATTCCGAAAATAAAGACAGAGCCACATGCACACATGCATATCTTATATCTTGTATATTGTGGTTTCATGTATCAGATGATGTAGATGACTTGAATTGACACAAATGATATCTTCTTACTATCAGTGTTACTGACTCTAGAAGATGAGGAAAGAAAGAAAAAAAAACAAAGTGCTTTACTAGCTCACTGATTGTCTTCATCATGACCATCATCTCTCTGCTCTTGCTGGCCTCTCTGCTGCCACAACTGACCTTCACTGGTGAGACTGAATATGTAACAGCATATTGTGCTGCTTTGTAAAGAATATTTAATTAGTATTCACTGAAGAAGCTGACTTATAGCACTCGGTCTCTCAGCTCATGTGAATGTGGGTATAGTGAAAGGCATAGCAGCAAAACCCCACTCCAGACCTTACATGGTTTCTCTTCAGAGAAGCTGTAAACACGTCTGTGATGGACAAGTACCAGATTGCTGTGATCAGTTTCTGAGTGAGTGGGCATCACCGCTGTAAGAACCAGTCCCTGCCACCATCAAACCAATGGACTAGTGGAGAGATTCAACCAGATGCTGAAGACCATGCTGCAGAAGCTTGTTGCAGACACACGACGTGCCTGGTACAAGCGGCTACCCTTTGTCCTCTTTTCATATTGGGAAGTACCTCAATCCTTAAGCAGTTTCTAGGTGAGACCCCAGAGACACCCTAAAATTGGCCTATATAAATGAACCCCAAAGACCTCCTGGACCATTTCCCTCACTGTTTCTTCAGAGTCCTGGGCGGACAAAACTGATACACCACAACATCCACCTTACAGTTAAAAACCCCTCACGAAAGCGACCTTAACGAATACCTTTGTTGAAAAAAATCGTCACGCCTTTGAAGGAGGAAACTGAGATGATGAATCAGCTGCAAGTAATAGAAGCTTCCAAATAGAGAATGGAGTAGCCCCCTCGTCATTGTCCCGAAAAAAGATGGGTCAGATCGGTATCGGCCGATAATTGCTTGGGATGTTTGATCTGCGGTCTCTAAAATGGCCGATCTCATAAACCGATCTAAAGCTGATGACGCGCCTGCCGTGACTGGTCTGGCTTGACATGCAGCGTCATGGCCTCTGTCTCTGTTCGGTGCAGGTAAAACAATTATAATGCTGAAGGTGAGGTACAATTCATATTTCTTCATTAAATAACTTATAAAGTAATTTGAAAACCTTATGTGAGCTGTAATTTCACAAACAGCGCGAGTGAATGACAGTGCACGCTCTCTTTCTCTCTCAAAAGTGCGCTAATGGCTTCCAATCACCACATCGTGTCTGACTATAAGTGAGCTGCACAGTTGACACAGGAATTGTTACTTGCACAATAGAATAAGTTTGTAAACTGCATTTCTTTTTAATTCTTTGCTGTGTTTAACCATTCAGTGCTCGCACGCTCTCCTAGAGACTGGGTGCTTTTGCACACTCAAGCATACACACATAACGGCATGTTCACATACCTCCGTTTGCAGTGTGCATTTGTACTGCTCTCATGCTAACGGATTAAAGCGTTCAAGCTGCACACGGTTGCGGTCTGGCAGTGCATTCCAGGAACGGTGTATCTGCAGCAGTGCAGAGATCGTTTCCACACAGAGTCTGTGCTGCACGCGCCAAATTAAAGTGACAGCGCATTGTTTTCAGTGAATATGAACAAGGATTGACATGAAAATGTCATAATTACACCACAAATGCATATCATTAAAGTCTCCTGTGTTTCACAGTCAACACATATGGGTTTTTGGCTAGGTTTAAAGGAAAAGAGCATTTTTAGATAAGCAAGGTGATTTAGATGGCACTCGTGGAGGTAGGAAAACAAAGTTTTTTATTAACAACCGGACTGCTTGTAATAAAGATTTAAATTCAAAAGAAAAGCCAGTAGAACTGGCCTGATCAGGCCCCGAATAAGTGTCTAAAAATCCTGATTGGAGTACCTCTATAAATAATTCTAACGGTGATCGGATCGGCAGATACAGTTTCCTGTGATCGGCTGATCGGAGCACCCCTAATCTTTATGTGTCTGTGTCATCTTCTGCAATGCCTACCCTATGCTGAGACTCAACGATCTGCAGGAGCAGATAGGACAGGCCACAGGCCTGTATTGAAACTGCAATTTAGACTTTCAACCCACTGTCCACCATTGAGGTCCACTATATGGAGAAAATCCTGATATGTTTTCCTCAAAAAACTTAATTTCTTTGCAACTGAAGAAAAATTAAAACGTCTCCCTTAAGATCTTTCTTAAGATTTTCATGAATCTGACCCCTCAGCTCATCTGTGGTTCTGGCAGTTTCACTATAACATATTCTACGAGATGAATCTTAAGCGTTGAGAAACTGTTCTGCTTTTGCAACACAAACCAGAGATCGCTGTAATGCACATAAATTGTAGGATCTGCTCGTGTGCCTTGTGGTTTTATATAGCAGTTGATGCAGTTGCCAAGAAGTAACACAAATTATATCTTCTTACTATCAGTGTTACTGAGACCACAAGCTGAGAAAAAAAGGTTTACAGGCAGCTCAGGGTCTCCACCCAGCTTTATATTTATACAGTATTTTATCAGCAAAAAAGCTCACTGATTGTCTTCATCATGACCATCATCTCTCTGCTCCTGCTGGCTTCTCTGCTGCCACAACTGACCTTCACTGGTGAGACTGATTATATAACAGCATATTATATTAATTGGTATGTGCTGAATAAGCTGACTAATAGTTCTCTCTCTCTCAGCTCGTGTGAAGGTGGGTATTGTGAACGGCACAGAAACGAAACCCCACTCCAGACCATACATGGTTTCTATTCAACTGAATAAGACACACATCTGTGGTGGATTCCTCATCTCTGATGAGTTTGTCTTGACTGCTGCACATTGCTGGAATGGGTAAGAGTTTTGTTTAGTGTAAACTGCAATATTGACTGCAGTGCAACTATACAGTGTATTGGATTACTCTTTCAACAGATATCCACATATTCTGACGGTTGTGGTTGGTGCTCATGACTTAAAGAAAAAAACATTTTCACACCGCATCAGAGTGAAGTCCTACATCCCACATCCATACTATACAACCATTTGTTTGCTTCGGAATGACATCATGCTTTTAAGGGTAACAACCTGTGCTCAAAATAATATCTGATCAGTAACACTGTGTTTGAATTTCTATTCAAATATCTTTTGTATACAAGGCAATTGTAAATAATAATAAAAATAAACCTTGGCCTTCAGGGCATCTGTACTAACCTCAAAAAAAAAAAAAAACTGCAGAATATTCAACTGCAGTTCAGACTTAAAAAGATGATTAAATCTCTTTATTAATAATGGTTGTGTTTTTGAATTACAGCTACAGAAAAAAGTCAAACTAAACAACTATGTTAAATGGATAGAATTACCAAAGGACGGAGAACATGTTAATGCAGATACTCTCTGTAGTGTTGCGGGCTGGGGAAGACTGTCGTTAAATGGCTCAGCGAGTGACCGTCTATTGGAGGCAAACATTACTATAATAGATAACACAGACTGTCAATGTAGATGGAGAGATGAGTACTCTGCTTCACAGATGATCTGTGCATATGGCGGTGGTGGATCCTGCAGAGTAGGTACAAAAGATGATTCACAGATGATTTATGACAATGTATGAACTGATCACACTAATGACATGCTGATCTTTGTATTTTAACAGGGAGATTCAGGAGGTCCTTTGGTTTGTGGAAACACTGCATTTGGTGTCACTTCCTTTGGGTACATAAAGCGCTGCAATTCACCCAAGTATCCTAATGTGTATACTAGGATTTCAGCATATCTTCCATGGATCCACCAGGTCATTAGAAATGTTAAGTGACTTTACAAAAAATAATGAAGGAAGAGATGTTTTTCTTGAACTCTTCTGGAAATCTTTCAATAAAAGTATCAATCGTGGCAATCAATCAGTCGAAGTGTCCTCATTGTCACGGTCATATATAAAACATCTCCAAAGTCCAAAGTCATTCCACTTTCCACAAGGTACTGCATAGTTCACTTGGTTGCCATCTTGGTGATGCTCTTGAATGTCTAGTCATGCATGTATGGCTCATAACTATTTAAATGAGTAGAAAAAAAATCAAAATTTTGAGAAAATCACCTTTAATGTTGTCCAAATTAAGTTCTTAACAATGCATAGTACTAATCAAAAATTAAGTTTTGATATATTTATGGTAGGAAATTTACAAAATATCTTCATGGAACATGATCTTTACATAATATCCTAATGACTTTTGCCATAACAGAAAAAAATATAATTTTGACCCATACAATGTATTTTATACTATGGCTACAAATATACCCCTGCTACTTAAAGGGGTCATCGGATGCCCATTTTCCACAAGTTGATATGATTCTTTAGGGTCTTAATGAAAAGTCTTCAATATACTTTGATTAAAAATTCTCAATGGTTTTGTAAACCAGCACCCTTTTTACCTTGTCAAAATGAGCTCTGCAAAAATCATCTCATTCTAAGGTGTTGTTCCTTTAAATGCAAATGAGCTCTGCTTGCCCCACCCTTCTCTTCTCTCTGCTGCTCTAAGAGATTGTTTACTTTAGCCGTTGTTTACTTTTTTTTGATAACACTTTATTTTGATAGTCCACTTTAGACATACTAACAGCAAGTAACTTTGCAACTGCATGTCAAATAGTCATTAGAGTATTAGTAGACTGTCTGCTTAATATCTTCTAACACTCTTCTAAACTTTGCAAGTATATGTCAACTTATTCTACTAACCCTAATCCTAACCTAACAGTCTGCTCTGAGAGTTAGTAGACATGTAGTTGTAAATTAATGAGAATTAATTGACATGTAGTTGCAAAGTTACTTATAGTTAGTAGAATGTCTAAAGTGGACTATCAAAATATAGTATAACCCCGCATTTAGCCGCGTTTAGCAGCTAAACTTCCGAACTACCACGTTATAAGGAAAGGTGATTGCAAAAATTCATAAAAAAAACGCTTATACATACTTCTGCTGTAAGTGAAGCTGGATCACAAATGATTCGCGCGAACATAGACGGATATATGTAGATCATTCCATTCACAAACAAATGTAATCCACTGCATCTTCAGCGGCTCAGATGTCAGGAGTAAATGACGACCACTATGTTCATTATTACATCCAGCAACACAACACCTCAATCGCTCAATTGAAGATATTCTTGTCTAACTTACATCCCTGCTTTGGCATCGAAACAAGGAAAGTTACTGGACTGTGACAGCTGGTCTGAGGTAAGAGCTCATGTCAAACAACTATTGTGGGAGCGGCCTCTGTCGGTGCAACAACACACCGACAGAACAGCTCGATTTGAAAAAGGGGATATTATTTTTACAGATTAATTAAAAACCACTGCATAGATTTTTATCATTATAGGGTAGATTTGTACATACACTGCCAACACACATTAATGTTCAAACAACATGAAAAAGTGAAGTTTGCATCCGATGACCCCTTTAAGACTGGTTTTGTCGTTCAGGGTCACATATCTGTAGTAAAACATGGCCTACATTATAAATGTAAGTATTTTTTTCAATCAGAAAAAAATAAAACACCTCAACTTTTTAGAATGCTGCAAGTGCAACACAGATTATGTGACAAGAACCAACCAATCATCTTCACTTTTTCCATAACACCATTGAAAGCTTAGCCAAGATAAAGGGACAGCTAATCATAGGATACAGCAGAGGTGGCGAACTCCTGTCCTGGAAAGCAGCAGCCCTGCAGAGTTCAGCTCCAACCCTAATTAAAACTCACCTGCCTGTACGTTCTAGTAACCCTTCAGACCTTGATTACCTTGTTCAGGTGCGTTTGACTAGGGTTGAAGCAAAACTCTGCAGGGCTGCAGCTCTCCAGGACTGACGTTTGCCACCCCTGGGATACAGGGATACCCATTGTTAAATTAACTTACTTGTAGAGCTACTGCAAGCGATTTTTAGTGGTGGAAATCCATTTATCCTTTGCTGAAAAGCTAGCATTTTCCGCTCCTATACACTTCCAGACTGAGAAAGAAAGCAGGCAAAATCATCACTGACTCCACTCACCCTGGCCGTAACCTCTTTGAACTGTTGCCATCTGGACATTGACTCAGAACAAAATAGGCACTAAAACATCTAAATAAATAGATGTAAATGGGGCCAATTTGTAAATGTTAAAGTGTTTCAATAATATAGCCATTTCCACATTCTGAAAATACAGACAGCTACATGCACACATGCATATCTTGTATATTGTGGTTTCATGCATCCGGTGATGCAGTTGACTAGAATTGACACACATGATATCTTCTTATTATCAGTGTTACTGACACTAGAAGATGAGAACAGAAAGAAAAAACAAACTGTGTTTTACTAGCTCACTGATTGTCTTCATGATAACCATCATCTCTCTGCTCCTACTGGCCTCTCTGCTGCCACACCTGACCTTTGACCTGTTTGCAAATAGGGAAGTACCTCAAGCCTTGACCAGTTTATGAGTGAGACCCAAAAGACACCCTAAAATTGGACCATGTTAATAAAGCTCAAAGGGCTAAGATGCAAGACCTCCTCGACCGTTTCCATCGCTGTTCCTTCAGAGGGCTGGGCAGACAAAACTGCTACACCACAACATCCACCTTATAGTTACAGACTCCTCACAAAAGCGACCTTCTTCTCATCATCTTCTGCAATGCATACCCTTTGCAGAGACCTGACAATCTGCGGAAGCAGATAGGACAGGCCCGGTACATCACCACCTTGGACCTGTGTAAGGGGTACTGGCAGGTGCCCCTTGATCTGAACTCCAAACCCTACGCCGCATTCAGGTCACCGGTAGGACTGTTTCAGTTTATGATTCTGCCTTTTGGGCTGCACTTGGCACCTACTACCAGTGACAGTGATGGATCGAGTTTTTCAGGGCTGTGAAGAGTGGTCTGTGGCATACTTGGACGATGTAGTGATCTACAGCAACACCTGGGCAGACCACCTGGAAAACCTACAACAAATTCTGAAAAAGATCCAAGCAGCGGGCTTATCCTTGAATGTGGCAAAGTGCGAGTGGGCAAGGCAAGAGACCAGTTACCTGGAATATCATCTGGGCAATGGTGAACTGCAAGCCAGGCTGTGCAAAGTGGAAGTGATTCAGTGCAGTCCCCAACCTTGGACAAAAAAGGAAGTAAGGTCCTTCCTGGACCTAATGGGCTGGTATCGTCAATTCATCCTTTGACTTTGCTAATATTGCAACACCATTGACAGACATTAACAGGGAAGAAGCCTGTGGCATTGACTGGTGCCTGTGAGAAGGCGTTCAATGCCCTAAAAGAGAGGATGTTCTCCGGCCCAGTCCTATAATGCCCCGATTTCGATCAACAGTTCTTGTTGCAAGTTGATGCTTCAGAGAAGAAAATGGACCGGTACTAGTCAAGGGGACTGCGGGAGAGGAATAGCAAGACGTGTTCCTGAGCAGGAAACAATTGCCCAGAGTGACTGGAAGCCCTCCAGTATTACCTCCTGGGAAGAGAGTTTGGAGATAGAGCCACTCAATGAAGGATCACAATGCACAAATTATGTACGGCTAGAGAGCTATACCTACACCTTCAAGATAAAACATTGCCCTGGAAGGTTAAATCTGGTAGCCAACAATCTGACATCACATTGTACAGATTCTGCAAATGGCTTTTTCTGAGACACTGCTTATGATTTATGAAGATTACAAAAAGGGGTGGGTAAATTTTAATAATTATAGGGTGGTTGTGTACATACACTGCCATCACACATTTACTTTTAAACACTGTGTAAAAGTGAATTTTGCACAATATGTCCCAATAGAGGTCTTTCTTCTCTATGACGTACTGTATACTTAAAGGAATATTTCGGGTTCAGGGTTCAGGTTCATGTTGAGCTTAGTCAACAGCATAATGTTGATCACAACAAAATTATTTTCCAAATTAAACAAATGAATACAAAAATCCATTTCCATAAAGCTACATACACACATGCATATCTTAAAGCTTGTGGTTTCATATAACAGTTGATGCAGATGACAAGAAGTAACACAAATAATATCTTCTTACTATCAGTGTTACTAACAATACAAGCTGGGAAAAAAGGCTTACAGGCAGCTCAATGTCTCCACCCATTCTTATATTTGTATTGTGTTTCTCAGTAAGAGCTCAGTGATTGTCTTCATGATGACCATCATCTCTCTGCTCCTGCTGACCTCTCTTCTGCCACAGCTGACCTTCACTGGTGAGACTGATTATATAACAGCATATTATATTAATTGTTTCCTCCTGAATAAGCTGACTTATGACTATCTCTCTCTCAGCTCATGTGAATGTGGGTATAGTGAATGGCACAGAAGTAAAACCCCACTCCAGACCTTTCATGGTTTCTCTTCAGAAAGGCTGTAAACATGTCTGTGGTGGATTCCTCATTTCTGATAGATTTGTCATGACTGCTGCACACTGCAGGAAGACGTAAGACTTCAGTTTCGTCTGAACTGCAATGATGAGTTAAAATCATAATATCATAATTTAAAAAACTTCTGTAATGATCATATTTTTCATTATACTAATACAACTTTTTACACAGAAATGAGAAACTAACAGCTGTGGTTGGTGCACATGACCTGGACAAAATAAATGAAGGATCTGTCCGCATTGGTGTGAAGTCCTACCACAGGCATCCAGACTTTAACAATCACACTTTTCAGAATGACATCATGCTTTTGAGGGTAACAGTAGTTCAAATGACTCTTTGTAAACAATTAGTCAGTCTGTCTTTTAATAATGATAATATTGTTGTATTACAGCTAGAGAAAGAAGTCGAACAAAATGAGAAAATCATGAAGATTTCCATACCAACACAAGAGGGAGACATCAAACCTGATTCTGTCTGCAGTGTCGCCGGCTGGGGAAGACTGAGTCTTAACAGAAAAGAGAGCAAACGTCTCATGGAAGCAGACGTGAGGATCATGAATAACACAGAATGTAAAAATAAATGGAAATACAAGTTCGCAGCCTCAGAGATGATGTGTGTCTACGGCCATGGAGGAAGCTGTAAAGTATGTAAAACCAATATCAATTGTTTTTACAATTTTACGAGATCATCAGTAAAGAGATGTATAATTTCAATCATGTGTTGATCTGTGTTTCTTCAAAGGGGGATGGAGGAGGACCATTGGTTTGTGGAGACACTGCAGTCGGCATCACTTCCTTTGGTGACTCAAAAGTCTGCAATAGGCCTGATCGACCTGAAGTGTATATAAAGATTTCAGCATACCGTCAATGGATCTGCTCCATAATTGCAAATGTTAAGTGATTTTTTGCAATAAAACAGGATGAAGTATTTGTTTAAATGCTCAATAAACAAATCATGTGTCAAGCATCAATTGTAAGTTGTCCTTATTATTGCAGTTCTATAAAGTAGTAGTAAGCTACTGAAAAGAATTCAAGTAGCCAAAATTACTTATATATCAGCAAAACAAAGAAATTTAAACAGGTTTGGAACAACCTGAGGTTTTGGAACAACCTCTTTTTGGGGGGAACTATCTATATCTTTAAGTGTCTCTTACTGGTCACTGTTTTCAGAAGTTACTCTATGAAAACAGATACAGTTTATGGTAAAGTTCACATAAAGGTCACATCAGCAAAATTTTGCAGACAAAAGGGTTTATTGTATAGCCATGAATGAAGCACAGCTCACACAGAAGTTACTTCTAAAAGTTGCTTGTTTGGTTAACGTGGTTTTTGTGTGGGAAACTTTCATCGTTGTGTGAAATTCTTTATTGTGTGGATTCCTATTAAAGCAACGTGATTTCATTTGCGAAAATTCAACAAACAATGAAAAATGTGACTGCACTAAGAACAATTCAGAAGCTACTTTTAAGAAGAATGAGGAACAGGTTGGTGTCTTTCTCACCTTTGAGGTCTTCCATTCTGTTTACAAAGTGTCAAGAGATACATCTCATCCCAAATGATTTCATTTTCTATCAAAGTAGAGTAACTGAAGATTATCTAAGTTTGTCATCTTTGCACTTCCCGCAACTCACCACCAGATGTCACCATCCAAAGCTTTCTAAATTGGACCTTTAAATGGACTGTGCAATATGTATAAACTTATAAATATATGCCACCTCTTTTAAAGTTGCTTTTCCAATCATATATGCTGATACGTCTGTTAATGAATTGTACATATTCAAGTACCAAAATGTATGACACCTTGCTTAATGCTTCTAGATCAAACCATCTGTGTTCAAGAACAATATTTACTTGAATTGACAGTAGCATATGGGTTACAAAGTTTTGTCATCAAATCATTTATGCTCTTAAAAGAATATATAAAACTGTGAAACAGGTTCATAACTTCTAAGACTTTCTTTCAACAGAAATCAGGTAATGACAGCTGTAGTTGGTGCACATGACCTAAAAAATAAGAATGAGGGGTCTGTCCGCATCAGAGTAAAGGCCTACCACAAGCATCCAGACTATAGCAATGAATCGAACTTGAATGACATTATGCTTTTGAGGGTAAAGTAGGAAATATACACAACAAGTCTTCATAGCTACATAAGGATGGAGGGTGATTAACTGTGTTTTTTTTGTTTGTTTGTTTGTTTTTTTGTTTTTTATTTACAGCTAGAGAAAAAGGTCAAACTAAGCACAAATGTTAACTTGATATTAATTAAGAACAAAGAAGAAATCAAATGTACTGTCTGTAGTGTTGCTGGCTGGGGAAGACGGCAGATTAAAGGTTCAGCGAATGATCGTCTAATGGAGGCAAATGTGACGATAATAAAAAACCAACAATGTAAAGAAAAATGGAAAGGAAGTGAGAAATATTCACTCTCAAAGATGATGTGTGCATATGGCCATGGTGGATCCTGCAAAGTATGTACAACAGATAGATCACAGATTTTATTTTTTGAACTGGATTCACTGAGTTTAAACTGATGATTTTAAGTCACGTGTTGATCTGTTTCTTAACAGGGGGATTCTGGGGGTCCTTTGGTTTGTGGAAACACTGCAGTTGGTGTCATGTCATTCGGTGACCGTGAACGCTGTAATTATCCTAATGTGTATACTAAGATTTCAGCATATTTTCCATGGATCCGCAAAATAATCAAAAGTTAAATGTTAAGTGACCAATAAATATTTTAATAAAAGGTTCACATGGCAAGCATCAATCATTCAAAGTGTGCTCATTGTCACAACCACATCTAATTACAGTTTTACACAGGATGCGAATTACACAGTGAAATTAATAACAAAGTAATGAGATTAATTAAAGTTCATTAAAGAAAAAGTTAAGATAATTTAAAGTCATGAAATACAAAATAAAAAAAAGAAAGAAAGAAACAATACGAAATCACGAAAGCACCAGTAGGTGGCAGCAAATCACAAGTGAGTCATTCAGTCATTCATTCAACTGATTTGTTCAAACAGCTAATTCATTCAGAAACTAAGCACATGACTGCCTTTATGAATGGCTCATTGAATCACTGACTCACTTGATTCGTTTAAAGACATGGATTTGATTCATTTAGTAAAGAAACACTGATGTGCGTCGATCAGAGATGCGTAACAGTTCTCCTAGGTCTAAAATGGAAATATTCGCACCTTTACCTTATCTTCATTTTTTCAGTAAAAACTTTTGTGTTACCCATTTTTTCTTTCTACCAGCCAGTAATGATTCTTTCATTTTACTGACAGAAACACGCTTGTATTTCTTAAGTCATAAAGAAATTATGTTTTTTGAGGAAAACATTTCAGAAATATTTTTCCATATAAGGACTGATATGGTGCCCCAAGTCTGAACTTCCAAAATGCAGTTTAAAGGAGAAGTCCACTTCCAAAACAAAGATTCACATATAATGTACTCACCCCCTTGTCATCCAAGATGTTCATGTCTTTCTTTCTTCAGTCGTAAAGAAATTATGTTTTTGGACTGATATGGTGCCCCGATTTTGAACTTACAAAATGCTGTTTAAATGCAGCTTCAAACAATCCCAAATGCGGTTGTAAATGATCCCAGCCGAGGAAGAAGGGTCTTATCTAGTGAAACGATTGGTTATTTTTGTCAAAAAAATACAATTTAAATACTTTTTAATCTCAAACGCTTGTCTTGGCTTGCTCTCCCTGAACTGTGTATTCTGCCTCAAGACAGTTAGGGCATGTCGAAAAACTCGTATTTTCAAAAATCATTTCAAAATCATCCTACATCGCTGCAGAAGTACCAACCCAGTCGTTGCAAAGTGAACATGCAAAGGAGATCAAACACCCTTAACAAAAAAGGTAAAACAGCGATATAGGATGATTTTGAAGTTGAGAGAGAACATGAGACGGGAGTTTTTCGACACACCCTAACTATCATGAACTGGAACAAAACAGAGTTCAGGCAGAGTAAGACAAGGAGAGTGTTTGACATTAAAAAGTATATAAATTGTATTATTTTTATGAAAATAACCACTAGTTTCTCTAGATAAGACTCTTCCTTGGCTGGGATCATTTACAACCACATTTGAAGCTGCATTTTGGAAGTTCAAACTCAGGGCACCATATCAGTCCATTATATCGAGAAAAATGCTGAAATGTTTTCCTCAAAAAACAATTTCTTTACGACTGAAGAAAGAAAGACATGAACATCTTGGATGACAAGGGGGTGAGTACATTATCGGTAACTCTATATTCTGGACTTTGCTTTAAGTTGAAGGGTAAACTTGATCACAACCGCCTATGTAATGTCAGTACAACCCATCTCAGAGGCTGCCAAAATATCATTTTAAAATCAGATATATAGAAATGCATCTTAACATTTACAAATAAATCTCTATATTATGCATAGGCTACTTTCTATCCAACCCACCCTACATCTAGTTTTGATGTCCATCGGGGAGGATCAAGCTTTCTTTAGGCGGTCAGACCCCCCAAACCCCGCTGTAATTCACACCCTGGTTTTACATGACACATGTTTTTTTTAATCTGCATTTTTTGCTCCTTAAAATGCTTTGGTGTAGAACTGAGCTTGACCTAATTTCTTATGCATCTCACCTCAATCTACCATTGCTAAATCCAAAACATCATTTCAGAACAGCTGATAGAGCAACTGACATGCAATTATGAGAGAAAGACAGAGTGATTAAGCATGTGTGATTTATCTGAATTCTCGACAGTACTACTAATAGTGAAGCTACTTTAAAAACCACAACATTACCACTTCTCTTCTGAGTAGGCCAGATTCTTGCCACTTATGAAAGAGTGGGTTGGCAGATATGCTGGGTGGGCAAAAATTTTTATAAAAGTTTTTAAACTTTAATGCTATGTCTTTAGCTCGACAAATGGATAAAAAGACAAACAGACAGACAGACAGATAGACAGACAGATAGATAGATAGATAGATAGATAGATAGATGGGCTTTGTATACCTTTATTGTGAGAGGACAGTGGAGAGCTGACAGGAAAGTACTCGGAGGAGAGAGGGGAGCAGGATTAGCAAAGGACTGTGAGGGAGGATTCAAACTCAGGTCGCCGTAAGCGCAGTTGCGCTATATGTTGTCGCACTAACCATGAGGCTATGGGTGCCAATGAGCCCATTGTGTTTTAACAGACCCCCTAAAGCATGCCATGAATTTGGTGGGCATTAATTGTGAATGAATGGGGGAAAGTTACGTGAGAGGAGGCAATGCCTTCATCGTGATATTATTGGAAATGACTGTTGAATGTTTATGTTCAGCTGTGATTGGTTCATGCGATAAATCCCGCCCCTCTTGTGTTCATGTGCATTCGAGAATCAGTCTGAATCAACAATAGCAGAGATGTGTAAAAGGCTTTACACAGTAATGCATTACTGTATTCTAATTACTTTTCCTGATAACACTGTGATTACATTTATGTAATTTGATTACAGTTAGTAATGTCAATAAATTATGTACTTTTACTTAAGTAAAATGCACTTTATTGTTTTGTATGCCCTTTCATGTTCAGTATGCCCTTTAATAAATCACTGGAGAATGCGAGCTAAAATTCAGACAAGTAGTACAGCCCCTGGTGAAAAAAACATCAAATGCTGGTTAGGTATGTTTTGATGCTGGTTTAAGGTGGTCGTGTTGCTGGTCAAGGACCAGCATAAACCAGCAAAGGACCAGCTTAACCCAGCACCAAAACATACCTAACCAGCATCCCAGCATCAAAACATACCTACCAGCATATGCTGTTTTTTTTACCAGCGGCATTTAGATACAATTAAAAGTCGTATCATATTTCAAAATTTCACTCGATTTCACATATTTTAATCTGGCATTATAGTTTGGAAATAGTCCAATTAGTACAATGTGTACAAGCTTGTGTCACAATACTTTGTTTACAATAACACTAAGTGTTCACACGTTTGGTTCGAACTCTGGTGCGATTGTTAGTGGTGTTCATTTGAGTTAGTGTGAATGCTGCCATCCTAACCCTGGTGCGCACCAAACAAGCAAACCGAGGACGCTAAAAAGATGAGTCTTTGTCCGCTTTCAAATGAACTCTGGTGTGGTTCGAATGAAATATGAACACGACATGGACCAAATATTTCAAAACGAACCCTAACAGGAAGTAATGAAAAGATGCGGTGCTATGCGGCATGATTTCACGAGGGGAACAAAATGAGCAGAGGGCAAATGTGGAGCAACGAGGAGGTAAAGTGGCTTTTATGAGCTCTTTGTGAGTTTGCAGGTGGTGAAAACAAAATCATATACATGCAACAATGAGCGTGCTTAGTCCAGCAGATGGCATTTAAAGCAGCGCTCAGTAGACTGATCAGTGAGTGAGTACTTTGTCATACACCAGCAGCGTCGCTTTAAGTCGAACACACCTTTTCCTTTTTTTTGGAGTGTTCAGTGAGTTCCATCACAAAAGATGTGTCACTCAACCCGACCGATCAGATTGTGAACGTATCACTATGCCTTTAGGTTTGGTATCTTTAGATTCGCTGTCAAAAATGCCAGCGTGAATGCTAAGCAGACCACAACTAAATTTATAATTTTTCTTTTTGGTCCAGGCCAAATGAATCAAACGAACTGAACCACAAGTGTGAAGACACCCTAATATAAGTAAGAATAAACTACCTATTACAATCATATCCTCCTGGATCAAACCTCTTCTGACATATATACAAGGTTTTCTTCCAAAAACAAAAAAGTGTCCTAGATGAACTTGATGAATCTTCACACTTTGTTTACAGAGGCGATGTGGGCATTTACATGTTCGTACATTTCACGTTAATGATTATCCTATGAACAGTGTTCGCTGCACGTGGGTTAGATGACATTACAAATAATGAGCTCAAAAGGGAAAAACTGGACCTCTCATTGGTTTCATATGGATTGCTTTATCAGAGAATATTCGTTTTTGAAATTACTTACTTCATTTAAAAATAGACACTTCAAGCTTACTATAGATCTATTTCTCATGTTTGTGTTAAGTATTCGCTGAGTTTCATTCATTTTTATGGCGCTTTTCAGAAAGAAGTTCAAGGAGACTGAGACAGCTGAAAGCACACCGTTTGTTTTCTTTATTTTACAGAGACTAAGTTTTTGCGAGTGTATACAAATAAAAGTAAGCCTTTTACAGTTTCAAATGATGTATTACTTTTATATGATTAAAAAGTGACAGAACATTTTAAGTTGATTTTGCTGTTATCAGGAAAAAGAAATGCAAGTGATTGTTCAAGCTGCTGTTTTGATACTTATATAATTTTTCAGTCAATATTAAATTCCTGAAAGAACTATGAATTTCAATTCGTAGTGTATTTTTAGGTTTGATAGCTTAAAAAGTAAACTTCAAAGTAAAGTAATTAGTAATCAGATTACTTTTTAAATACAGTAATCAGTAATGTAATCAATTTGTGATTTTAAAGAAGTTATTAGTAATTTGTAGTGGATTACTGTTTTTTTTTTTTTTAACTTACCCAACACTGATAATGGTGTTAATGGGAAGACTAATGAAAATAGTAAGAAAAGAACTCACACACTTAGATACAACCACTTTGTTACGTCAAAATAAGACTTAAAATAGCATGAAAACATACCGGTGGGAGTTTTTAGTGTGTAATCATTTCGGTAAAATCTAAAGTAAATTTTCATGTATGTGAACCAAATTCACCACATTTTGATGACTGATGTTTTGAAATGTTCAAAAATAGTTAAAAGTTAAGTACTAAAAAGAATAGCCTGCACATAAGTTCACAAAAAAAAGAAAAAAAAATGTATTGTTTAAACTCTTTCTGCCTTGAGTTATTTTAATAAATGTAAAATGTAATCTAAAATCAATAACTTGATGAGATTCATACATGGCTTTATGAAACAGAAAATTTATTACATTGTTAACGTAAAAATATAATTGTTTTGTTGTTGCTGTTTCTTTTCTTTTCCTGACAGTGTAAGTAATGTTTCTTTAACGAATAAAACGTAACTGAGAGGTAAATTTACATTTGATTTTAAAAATAATAATGATAAAATGAAATATAATTTTACAATAACTAATAAATAAAAACTTTAATGACTTTGCCTCCTCATTTCAGAACACCACCGCACACCACTGTTGTAAGCCTATGCTCTTCCGCAACAGAAAGGCTAATAAAATTACAAATATGCAGCAATTCTCATATTTCTTTGTATTCTCAGTATTCACCCCTTTCTCAAAATACTAAACATACAGCCCACCTCAGCCTGCTTTTAATGAAAATATCATTATGTCAGAGCCAGGTCTCAGCGCCAGATCCCATTGACAGATAGCTCAACCACTCCACTCCTGTATCTATCTATGAGATCTATGCTGCTTCTGAGAAACGTTCTGTAGTTTTTCAGTAGTAAAACTATTTTATTGAAAAAATAGCATGTACAGTAATTTAATTTAATACTTTAATATAATTTCATTAAATAAATTGAAGCAATTTGTCTTTTATATCCTATTCGTCATATTTATTTGCTTGATCGTCTTTTTGATTCTTTTGCTGTGCTAGGCTACAAAGGTCTTTGAAATAACTAAAATTAAAAACAGAAAAAGTAGTAGAAGAGACAAATTTGTTCCTTTTGTAATGAACATCTTGCATCAAAACAGATCTTGGCCTATTTAGAAAGACACCGTAGGCATTTGTATGTAACAAACTGCAGTTGTTTTATAAATTGTTAATTATTAAAGAACAAAAATGCATGCACACATGCTTTATTTCTTTATCATCTGAAGGTGAGAACGGAAGTACTAACGGAAAGAATATATTTTCATCAGTTGCATGTATTGCATGCAAAAAAAAAAAAAAAACGGAACTTACACGCAACTCAGTGTCTCCTCCCACCATCGAACTCTATTTATACAGTGTTTTAGTGAGTGCTCACTGATTGTCTTCATGACAATCATCTCGCTGCTCCTGCTGGCTTCTCTGCTGCCACACTTGACCTTCACTAGTGAGATTGATTATTAAACAGCATCTGTTACTTTCTTTAACTGATATGCACTGAATAAGCTGACTGACATCACTATCTCTCTCTCAGCTCATGTGAAGGTGTGTATAGTGAAGGCAAAACTAGAGGCAAAACCCCACTCCAGACCTTACATGGTTTCTCTTCAGTTGGATAAGAGACACATCTGTGGTGGATTCCTCATTTCTGATGAGTTTGTGTTGACTGCTGCCCAATGCTGGAATGGGTAAGGGGGTTTTGTCTAGTTACAATCATTTTGCATGACATAGTGGCTGCAGTGCATTTTATGATGAAAACAAGCATCTTGACTTTCTCTTTTAACAGATATGAGACTCTGACGGTTGTGGTTGGTGCTCATGACTTAAGGTTCAGTAAGAACTCAGACCGTATCAGAGTGAAATCCTACATCCAACATCCAAGCTTGTGCATAATTTTCCTTGGAATGACATAATGCTTTTGAGGGTAAGAGGGTGATATATTTAGTCAAACAGCAGTATAACTGCAGTTCCCCTTCAGTCATACTTTACGACGTTACGTCATAAATGACGTATTTGGGGTCTCACTTGGGAGCCAAATCACCTCTGAGTTAACTGGAAAAGGCCAATGAAAATTGGCGAGTGGAATTTGCATGCCAAGCCATTCCCCAGTACATACAGGCATATAAGATGGCAGCGGGAATCCACTCATTCAGATTTCTGCTTCGGTGCTTCACCCTGAAAGCTTGCTGGAAAAATTTGTCGTTGGATTCTTTGCTGCGTAGCCAGCTGCATTTTCCTGCTGCTGGTCACTTTGCAATACAGCGAAGACCTCTTTGAGTGCACGCTTGTGCCGTGGTCCTTTCCTGGGCAAACCAGCACTAAGAGAGCAACTTTCCAATGAAGCACGGTCATCGAGAGTGTCTTTCGACATGTCTTTCCGACCGTGTGCTTCTGGATGCGGTAGCTTCCTGACCTCTAATGATGGACACGATTGCTGTCTTACGTGCCTGGGCATTCGTGGATGGTTCATGCATTCATTGCGAACGCATGACCATGGCTACACTTAGGTCTTGCCTCTCGTTCGCGATGAGGCTGCCCTCGTCTTCTACCCAGCCCAGTTCGGCAGGTCCATAAAAGCTCCTTGGCTGCACTGGTTAAAAGCAAGGGAGACCTGAGGATTACCGTTCGAAATGCTCCGTCGGGTCAGCCCCCACGGAAGTCTGACGCCTCCACTCGTAGCCCTGTGGAGCTACCGAAAGATGGTGCTTGCTCGTCCCACAGCGAACCTAGTGTCTCCTTTGGTGCTCCTTTGGGTACGTTGACGTTCGCCAGGTGGAGCGTGCGGTTGCAGTGCACTTGTGCCCGCAAAATGCCGCCACCTGGAGGAATCATCCGCGCCTCCCGTCCAAGGCCTGTAAGCTGTCCTCAGCTCTCACTGCCAAGGCTTACAGTGCTGCAGGCAAGGCTGCCTCTGCCTTGCATGCTATGGTCATCCTGCAAGTACATCAGGCCAAGCCACTAAAACAGCTGCACCAGGGTGGCCCTGACCCGAGGTTGATGCAGGAACTGCGCATGGCGACGGACTTCACTCTCCGAGTGACTAAAGTTGCCGTTGCCACCGCTGACCCTCGGGACCTCGATTGCAGCGGCACATCAATTGCCTCGAGTTGCTCGCAGTGCTTCCTGCCTTACGCCGGTTTCTACCGATGTTACACGACAAACATGTCGCAACTCGCCCACCATCTCCTCCTCTGGAATCAGACACGGTTCAAATCGCTGATAGAACCGTAGATTCGGCAAATCTGTTTGCTTTCCCGGAGACCTCCCTCTGCCAGCTTTTTTACTCTCTGACTGAGGCCCCCCTTATCATGATGCAGTGGACGGCATGTCCTATGGTTAAATCCCCCTCGTCCACACCTCATCCCCTCTTGGGATCTCTCTGTGGTCCTCCTAGGTCTGCGGATCGAATCGAATTCGATTTTGCGCGCGATTTGGCGTAGCTTGTCAGTGCTTTACGGCTCTGTGTATTACTTGCCGCTCCAGCTGAACGCACGTGATGGAGCTTTACTACTAATCAACGTACCGGCTTCATTGACTAAACGCGCCTCACAACATCGTGCGATTAATCGTGCAGCCCTATGAACAAGTATCAATAAACAAAAATAAACAAACAAAACAAAACAAAAAAACAGCTGTGGATCATTCTGGTAACAACAAAGTATTAAGAATCTTACTAGTATTAAGAATATTATTTTCTCTTGTGGACTATATGAAAATGCCTTAATATAAATTTCACACTTGTAATCAGTGTTACAAGTGTTGAATTGAACACGTTACAAGTAATGTGAGTTATGTAATAAGATTACTTTTTTTTTTACAAGTGACAAGCAACAAACTACTTTTAAATTTACAGGGAAATATCAGAATTACTTTTTCAGGCAAGTAACGCAAGATACTTTGTTTTCCCATTTAATCACTGGCACCTCTCCTGTTCCCGTGTTGAGAGAAATTGGGTAATGAGGTGCAGAAACAAAGACACTAAGGCTTATTTATTTCACTTTTGATGTGAAAGGGTTTTATCTTTTTCAAAATAAATAAGCAAGCCCAGCTCAGGTGACAAAAAGTAACCTAATGGATTCCTTTCCATAAAAAGTAACTAGGAAACTCAATTAGTTACTTTTTTAGGGAGTAACACAATATTGTAATTCATTACTTTTAAAAGCAACTTTCCCCAACACGGCTTGTAATTTAAACCCTGTGTTAATGGGTTGCATTGTCAGTGTCACTGATTGGATGAATGCAGCATGTGACCTGTTCGCATAATGGCTTTAGCCAGGTTTGCCAGGTTTTCACAACAAAACCCGGCCAATTGCTACTCAAAACTAGCCCAATCCTGTTTTGAGGGGAATCCCCCATTAAAAATTGCATTTGTTTTAATGGGGTTCCCCTGGTAAAATTTGTATTCCAGGGGATAAATATCACATTTTTGGGGTCGCTTCAACCCGCAGACATGAAAAACAACCCGTGGCAACAGCATTAAAGTATCCCAATTCTGTGTGAAAATCACAGACTTGCCTACACTAGCAATGCTCATCCTTATATTTTATATTGCTTCTATTAAGTTTTTCCTAAACTCACTTTTCGGTGGAGTATAAAGATAAGAATTTTACACACTCCTCTTCACTCTAACTGACGCATTTTCCTCCACCATTTGACATTTTGTCCTCAAACTCTGAAAGGACTGTTTATACAATGCACAGTGTTTCTGTGGCTGTCCAAAGCATTAAATTTGAGACAAGCGATCGGGTGTCAGTAGGCAAATTTCACAACAAGCAGAAATTACGTCACCACCAGGTAGTTCCACTACGGGTCTTCCGTTATTACATTAGTATGCTTTTTCAACCATCACGCTTTTTTCTTTTGTCTGTTTTAATTTGTACTTGTTTGTAGCTTACAGAGCCACTCAGGCTGTGCTTTAAATTTACCAGCGGGTGTTTAGCTGTCACATAACAGAAATACGTACTCATTCAGTAATTCCCCTGCTTGTATCATCACGGTATATATACACACACACAAAATATACATGTACGCTCTAATTATTTTGTAATCATCTTAGCGTTAATTATAAAAAATAAATACAGAAAATTTCTTTAAATTAATACAGTACACTGTGCCCTAATTGTATGATTTTTTTTTTTTTTTTTAAAGAGCAGGCACTCTGAATCACTTGTTCACAATTTGGGCATGATGAACCTTGGCATTGTCATCCTGGAATTTACGTCTTCCAAACTGGTTGAAAAAAAAATTCCTGATAATTTACTCACCCCCATGTCATCCAAAGTGTTCATGTATTTCTTTTTTCAGTCGAAAAGAAATAAAGGTTTTTGAGGAAAACATTCCAGGATTTTTCTCCATATAGTGGACTTAAATGGTGGCCAGCGGTTTGAAGGTCCAAATTGCAGTTTCAATGCAGCTTCAAAGGGCTTTACACAATCCCAGCTGAGGAATAAGGGTCTTATCTAGCGAAACGATTATTAATTTTCTATTTAAAAATAAATAAATAAATATATATATACATACTTTTTAACCACAAATACTCATCTTGCACTAGCTCTGCAATGCGTGTCTACAACGTCACACATTACGTAATCAGGTTGGAAAGGTCACACGTGGTTAGTATTTCATCTGTGTCCTCCGGTTCAAAAAGGTAGGGTAGGGCAAAAAACTCCATCTCATTTTCACCTTCAATTTCAAAACCATCCAACATCGTTGTTTTACCTCTTTTTTTTTTTGTTGTTGGACTTTCTGTGCACGTTCACTTTGTAAACCAGGGGTGCCCAACCTTGTTCCTGAAAATCTACGCTGAACTGCATATTGATCAATGTAGTGAATAAGACAACTAACAGCGCTTCTCTTTCAGCTCATGTGAATGGCAGGGAGGCAAAACCCCACCTCAGGATTTACATGGTTTCTCTTCAGATTTTTGGGCAATACAACTGCAGCGGATTCCTCATCTCTGATGTGTTTGTCTTGACTGTTGTACATTGGTGGAACAGGTGAGAGTTCTATTTAACATACATCAAATAGGACACAAATCCAAAGTCCTAAGTACATAGTATACAAATAGTACAGAATATTTCTAGATTGCTACTACAATAGTACTAGATTTTTATGGTTTAAGTCAGAAAGTGTGGAAAAAAAGTGTTGGGAATTAAACGGTCACTTCTCAGACGTTTCAAGAACGTTTCAACCCAAACAATCATGTTGAAAACAAACACTGACCAACGGCAACAGATGCTAATAGGAACACCACACTGATCAGACAAAACCCGTGGAACGTGTCTGTTAATTTGTCAGCGTCTCTTATTGTAGTACGAATTGACCATAGTCAATGTGAGACAGTTTGACTAACCTCTTTTTTTTCCACACCTAACAGATTTTACGAGAAATAATACCAAATACATCATGGGGGGAGAATAGTCTACTTCCATTAAGACCACAAACCTATCACTTATGTTTTCCACTTCAGTGCAAACTGAAAGCCACATTAAGGTGTGATCGAGGAAGTATAATCGCTACTGGGGGGCTAAACCAGCCCACTTTGCATTAAATACAACCATTGACACTGAGAAGATCTTCAGAACTGCTGAGAAACCTTCCAAGAACAGCATCATGATCATCTCCGTGTTTTTGCTAGTCACCCTGCTACCACATCTGACCCTCCCAGGTAAGAAAATGATGGAATATAATGGACTTCTACGTGTCTATGTTTTCTATGTGTATCAGAAATATGTTCATTTTATGCATTGTTAACACAAGTTGATCTGAAAGAAAATTTAGGGAAGCCTACTTCCCATTTAACTAAGCAAAACATTTTTTTTTCTTTCTTAGCATCTGTGCAAGTGGGTATAGTGAACGGCACGGAAGCCAAACCTCATTCAAGACCCTACATGGTTTCGATTCAGAGAAACAACAAACACTTCTGCGGTGGCTTCCTTGTGTCTGAACGGTTTGTCATGACGGCTGCACATTGCTTTAAAAAGTACGTTTCTGTGTTGTTCACATTATTTTATTGTGAGTCATAGTCACTGAGTGTCATACTGCTACAAAAGGGTCTTCACTTGGTGTGACTACTTTTGAAATGACACATACTATAGTAGTACCCAACCAAATGGATCCACGACTCCTACAGTCTAAAAAAAAAAAAGGTTCTTTATTGGCATTGATGGGAGTATAAAGAAGCTTTATCATCCATGAAACATTTCCATTGCACAAAAAGTTCCTTAGATTATTAAAATGTTCCTGACACCAAGAAAAATGGATGTTTTAAGAATGATTCACTGAAAGGTTCTTTGGGGAACCAAAAATGGCTTTTTAATGGCATCTCTTTTGGAAGCTTTAAAATGTAGGGAGTCCAACAAATATTTTTACTTGGAGCAAAGCTACAGCTGAGAAGCTAAAGTTGGGCTAAATGTTTGTGGCTTTGCAATGTAAGCATCATAAAGTATGTACTGTTCAAATGCATATTGTTTTAGGTCAACCTTAAAATGCTACACAAAATTTTGAACAGCCTTCATTTACCAGTAAAACAAGAATGTATGCGTTTTCCTTTTTTGACAGTAGAGAAAACCTGACAGTTGTCGTTGGAGCTCATGATTGCACTAAGGGTTCTCGCCACATGGATGTGAAATTCTACCACATCCACCCTGGGTATGACTCCGAATATCTGCTAAATGACATCATGCTAATTCAGGTAAATGACTCAGCTAGGTTTTGCAGAGCAAACTGCAATTAACAATTGTGAAACAAAATTCTGACGAACAGGAGTCATAAATGTCCTACTCTCTTGGGCTTTGTTCACAGTGCACACAAATCTGATTTAGTTTCAAATCTGATATTAAGGCCTGACGGGTCAGTTCATTCTGCAAGGAAATACTTCCTTTGGGATCCCAAGGTATTAAGACTTGTATGGTTTAATATAATGTAAATAATGTCTCTTACTAAAATACACAGTGGAAAACCCATGAAAGATTTCCGTTATTTTAAAAAATCCACATCGTTTTATACATATTTTGGACTATGGGGGCACCATTATTCTGATGACATGAAATGACTGCACTCTGTGAACTACTGTCACTATCTGTTACTATATTTACTGCAACACAATGCGGAAAATAAAATCCCAATGCAACGACCACAACTACTGAAAGAGCTTACAGGTGGCGATGGATATAAGCGTAGGCTTAAACCAAATGCTGTACCATTGATTTTCCCCACAAGGAGTCTAAACGGCCACCCATATGGAGTGAAACCAGCGGTGAGAAATTCCTTTAGTGACCGTGGCGTCATGACAAGCGTATGCATGTTTATACCCTGTCAGGATGGCATCTTGTGTTTTTTGTCTCTGCCATTTGTAAGCTCTTTCACTGGCCTCAAAGTCATCAAGGCTAAAGTGGAGAGAACAAGGACGCTTGTCTTTATGAAGTTTTAATAGTCCACAGGCATCTTCCCATTCTTTTCTCCTCTTATTATTGCTAAGAAAACAGTAAAGTTGTACATTCAAGTTGCTTATTCTGAGTTGTGTTGAGGTAAAAATAGCAACAGGTAGCGCCAGTATCTCACAGAGTGCAATAATAACAGATCTTTCATTGGTTTCCTACTACATAGTACCACGTTAGTAAAAGACTGTGTTATATTAGGACTTACAAGTCTTAATAATTGGGCTTGCCTTTAATTCATACAGTGTTGTCAATATCTGTTGTATCAACACTGTTTCCAATACTAACAAAGTGATACAAAAGACACATTGACTATATGAATTTGGGCCAGATTTCACACCACATGGATGTGACTTAGACTGGGAATGTGAAAGTCATTACTGATTTTGTTTGGGGGGCGGAGGAATGGGGGGTTTCTAAATACAAAATTTAAGATTGGAAATGCCACTAAATAAGATTTTTGTATCAACAAAACCTTGGAGATTTGGTCCTATATGCTACAAACTGAACAAATATACCATGAATCTTTTAGTACTTTTGTGTTTCATGTAATTGTTTTAGTTGTATGCACTTTGAAAATGATCAGCATTAATGATTGAACTACTTGCTGTAGCTAAATGAAAAGGTCAATAAGAGCAAGAACGTCAACTGGATCCCCATACCAAAAAAAGATAAGGACATCAAAGCCAAGACCAAGGTCAAATGCAGTGTTGCGGGATGGGGGAAAAAAAACACCGAAGGCAGAGCGAGTGCTAAACTTATGGAGGTGAACGTCACCATCATTGACTCAAAAGAGTGTATGAAGTACTGGGGAAAAGGTTACTCCACCTCACGCATGGTGTGTGCAGGTGGTCCTGGAGGATTTTGCCAGGTATGAAGAATATTCTGGACAAATCACAAATTTCATTCAACTTCAATTTCAGTTCAATTTCACTCACAGCCTGTAACTTTCATGACTTTTCACAGGGGGATTCTGGAGGCCCCTTGGTGTGCAATAATGTTGCAGTTGGTGTTGTTTCATTCAATGAGAGAAACAACTGTAACTCACCTACACGACCGAATGTCTACACCAAGATTTCCAAATATCTAAGTTGGATTAAAGCAATTCTTGGAGGTGTAAAGCAAGAGCTCAACAAATAAACATTTTATTTAAACAATGCAGTCATGTGTGTCAATTTTTTTTTTTTTTCTTCATTTTACCAAATAATTTTTGATCGATTTCTCAGATGTGACAAACACCAAATGCTTTTTTGTGGAAAGATGGTTTCATCCTTTCTCGGCAGCCTTGGTTTCCTGTGGGGGCCGAGCTCATCGCATGTGGTCAGACCCTCTGTGAGAAAGTCTAGTTTGCTGACACATCATTAAAAAAGATGCCTATGCAAGATCATGAGATTCACATATAATATTATATAATGCATATATAATTATAGTTGCATATAATATTAATGCATATAATATTAAGTTTGTGATACAAAAAGCCAAAAAATTACTGTTTTCACACAGGTTTCCCAGAACACTCTCCTTGTATGCCATTGGTCAGGCAGCCACATCCAACCTCACACCATTGGTTGATCCACTGTTGCTATACCAGGCTAGTCAGGATTTTCAAAGCAAGTGAGCAATGTATTGACAAACAGAGCCACAGGGTTTATACATTTCAGAAAAATACACCAAGAAAGTGTACTACTTATATGATGTAATGGAAGATTCACCCAAAATCGATTGATTTTGTCATCATTTACTGACCCTTGTGACTTTTTTTATTCTGTGGAAATTATCTATAGAGGGTCAAATGTCATTTTGGACTGCACTAGTATGGAAAAACAGTTTGCAAAATATAATTTTGTGTTCCACAGAAAAAAAAAAAAAAAAACAGTCATACAGGTTTGGAACAACTGACGGGTGAGTAAATGATGACAAATTTCATTTTGGGGTGAGTTAACAGCAATCCATGTTTTAACATAACAATGCTCACACTTTACATTTATTTAACATCCAGGAAATGCTGTGGTTAATCGTGTAAAGGGGGGCCTGCCCTTTTACTTTGAGTAGTTTAAAAGTCAGTGACACATTTTCAATGTTCCATATGCACAATGACACACTTCACTGCAATTCTGCTTGCCACAGCCGTGACCACACTGCACATCACAGGTAGTGTCTTTCATTAGTAATCCTTAACCTTTTGCATGTACTATTTTTTGAGTTTATAGTTATTTCTGTGATATTTTTCTAAATAGATGTGGGTGGGGATGGCATAATCAATGGGAAAAAAGCTTCCAAAAATTCCTTGCAGTACATGGTCTCAGTGCAGAGCAATAACAAACATTATTGTGGAGGGTTTCTGATATCTCCTCAATATGTGCTGACAGCTGCACACTGTGAAAGGTAAGTTACTCAGTTTGTATGTGTGCTCTCTTTCATTTTTGTATCAAATACCTAAGCTCTTGTTCCACCAAAAAAATGAAACAATAAGAAGACTCTGCAATGAGTCAATAATGACTAATGAGTGAACAATTCAGGAAAATGTGAGTTTGACTTCCTCCGCTTCATTGTATTCCAGTGACAAGATGACAGTTGTTGTTGGCGACCATAATATTTCTCCACGGAAAAATCTGAAAAGATACAATGTGGTACGGAAATTTAGACCAAAAACATTTAAAAACGTTAAGATGGGTGCTGACATCATGCTTCTGAAGGTAAAAGATCATCTGTTGGGTTGTGATGAAATGTTCACAAGACTATACAAGTGCACATTTAATATCTATTCGATCATTTTCAGATCTCTAGAAAAGCAATTCTGGGAGGAAAGGTGAAGACTGTGAAAATCCCACATCAACATTACAGCATTAAAAACAACACCCAGTGCTTGGTTGCTGGATGGGGTTCCACTAAACAACGTGAAGTAGTTAATGACCTTTTGGCCTTGAACGTATCAACTGTCGACATCCGCGACTGCAAGGAAGCATGGAAGAAATACAAAGAGAACATCACACAACTTCCACCAAACATCATCTGTGCTGGAGGATATAAGCAGAATGGAGGAGTGTGCTCGGTAATAAACCTAAAGGAGAGACTGGGGCAAGTTGTCACAGCCTCTAAGGTTTTGAGACAATAGCTGATACAGATAAGTGTGACAACTAGCCCCAGCTTTATATAAACATTTTTTTTTTTTTGCCGTTCCATTGCTCTACTATTAAACCATATCTTCACATATTCTTGCAGGGTGATTCTGGAGGCCCGCTGGTGTGCAATTCAGTGGCTGTGGGAATTGTCTCCTTCAACATAAAGGGGTGTAAATATCCTAATGTACCGGATATCTACACTGATATTTCCAAATATGCACGATGGATCAAAGCAACGATGAAGAAAAAAGAAACTTAAGAATTTTTGTGTTCATAGCACTTGCAAATTATGCTTAAAACCTACAAAACTGACCAAATAAAAATAGTTTTGCTGATGACTTGAGTCTGTATTTTCACAATGACCATTTCTACATGTATATTTTTGTTTTTGAAAACAAACCTCAAAATGCCCATGCCTTTGTGTATACTATGGGTTACAGTAAAGAAATAATGCATTTATATAAACAAAAAAATAGGGATGGATAGCATATAAAAGTGACAAAAATTTTTGGTTTGATATACACATTTGAAATGTCATTTTTCAATCAGGAGGGTACAAAATGAAAATAATTGAAGGGATAGTTCACCCAAAAACAAAAATTCTGTCATTAATTACTCAAATCAAGATATTTTTGATTAAATCTGAGTGCTTTCTGACAATGCATAGACAGAAACGCAACTGACACATTCAAGGCCCAAAAAAGTAGTGAGGATATTGTTGAAATAGTCCAAGTGACGAGAATACTTTCTGTGCGCAAAGAAAACAATAATAATGACTTTATCTGACAATTTCTTCTCTTCCGAAGAGCACAGAAAGTATTCTCGTAGCTTAATAACATTACCACTAAACCACTGATGACATATGGACTATATTAACAATGTCCTTACTACCTTTCTGGGCCTTGAGTGTGTCAATGGCGTTACTGTCTTTGCAGAGTCAGAAAGCTCTCGGATTTGATCAAAAATATCTTAATTTGTGTTCTGAAGATGAACAAAGGTCTTACAGGTGAGGAACGACATGAGAGTGAGTAATGACAATATTTATTTTTAGATGAACTACCCCTTTTTCTTTAATGGCAAAAAGGTCAGTGAAAGGTGGCATTTAACATTCAGAAAATGTTGACTGGCAACATTTTTTACATATTAATTATACTAAAATTTGGGAATCCAAATACAATTTAAAGCTCACATTTGCATTTTCTAGCAAGCATGTAGGAACATGGGTCTGATTGTGATAATGGAAAACCATAAAGTAGGTCAAGACCACACAGGGGCAGGCCAAAAATGACCATATAAAGTAGTGACAAAGACATTTGTTATGTTTAAAAGCAACCTTCCATTTTAGATGATATTTAACAAACATATCCAAAATAAAAAATCTGGGACATCCTATTCATGAAAGTGCAACATCCACGCCCTATGCTGTATAAAATCTACCGAATATATATATAGGAGAAGACCTTGTACTCAAGAAAAGCAAAACGTATTTGGGGCAAATTCAGCATCTTGTGTCATCACTGACTGTCAGGATGTGTCTTGTGGTAGAGCTATATAAATGACTGGTGGTCGCACCAGCAGCATCTTATCAAAATGAGTGCAGCATACGTCCTGTTGCTCTCAGTGACTTTGACGAGCTTGCTACTGACTGGTTAGTAAACTCACGCTTTACTGATTATAAAAACGATAACTGAATTGTTTTCTGTCATCTCAAAGGTGCATTTCTGTTTGCTTAGGCACTTTTGGAGCTGGTATCATCAATGGCAAGAAAGCCAAGAAGAACTCCATGCTGTACATGGCATCAGTGCAGATTGATGGAAAACACAGATGTGGAGGATTCCTGATCCACCCGAGCTACGTGCTCACAGCCGCACACTGCGATCTAAGGTAAAGGCTAGTTAACCTACTATTAACCTGGAATTTAACAAAACTGTTCACTAATATGTCATTATGTTCATGTTATGAATAAAGTGGCAACATGACTGTGATTCTGGGCACCCACAACATTAGTCCACAAGGAGCAAATATGAGAAGATATACAGTGCAAAATAAACATAGACATCCATCCTTCGAAAATGCTAAAAATGGGAATGACATCATGCTTCTGAAGGTACAATCTTCATAAATAAGTAAATTAAAATGTATTATAAAATATAAATGTATCAATTACTGTTATTAAATTTATTCGAAGATCACTTTTTTTTTTTATGTGAAATTTTAGCTGTCCAAGAAACTGAAAACCGGCAAAGGTCTGAAAACCATCAAAATCCCAAGCAAGGACAAACCGCTAAAGAAAAAGGACAAGTGCCAGGTTGCAGGATGGGGTCAAACTGAACAGGAAAAAGTGGTGAATGATCTGCTGGTGACAGATGTGTCACCTGTCAACTCCACCATCTGCCAGACAATGTGGAAAAAAGTGCGAGTCAAACTCCCAGACAATGTCCTGTGTGCTGGGGGTTTCGAGACCAAAAGTGGCGCTTGCCAGGTATGTCAAAAGCAATATTTTGAGAAAGTTCATATTCTCCGAGTCTATATCAATAAAAATGTGACTGTTAATCGATCTCAAATGCATTGTTATTGCAGGGTGATTCGGGTGGACCATTGGTGTGCAGTGGGACAGCAGTGGGGATTGTCTCTTTCAACATGGGACGCTGTGACTACCCTAACGTACCCAATGTTTACACTGAAATTTCAAAATACAGAACCTGGATCAAGAACATAATCAAAGGAGGAGCTTGATGTCTATAAAAATGCAATGTGTATTGTTGTGTAGTTTGCGAACTCCGCTTTTATGGTGCCATGCAAATGCTAACTGTCAATACTGTCAATAAAACTAAAAAGAAAAACAAAAACTCAAAACAATGACTCTGCATTTTTCCTTTGTAAAGCGCCACTTCAGAGAGAGCGAAACCGGTTAGGGGGCTGTTTGATTCTTAACCACTGCTAAAGTTCACAACCACCACCACATCCTAAGTTACACAACTGGTTTGTTACACAAAAATAGATGCAGTACTGGGACAAAAAAGATTGAGTAGACACTTACATGCCTTCAGAATTAATAAATGTACAGTTTGACCTTCGTTTAAGACACAAGCAATTGATTTGTCAAGGTGTGTTTATGGCAAAGAACTCCATTCATCGAATGGATATTTAGTATGTTCTATTTATTTTTAAGATTTCTAATACAGTCACAAAAATGTAGTTGTTGCATGAAGTAGCCCATGCTGAAAGAAAAGAGGCGGGGGGAAGAAAGTGCTCCATAAAAGCATTTGCAATAGTTACTCTACAGCAAAAGTTCTCATTAGGGTCGACTAATTTCTATCTAGGTCAATCTTTGACATCCACAACCTACTTTTCAAATGAATTGCAAAGATCATAATCTTTTATGTCCTATAAACGTGTCCGGTTGTATGTACAGTTGCAATCGAAAACAAAGCTGCAAGTAGTATTGAAGGGGTCCTCGTACCCAGTCTCACTTCCACCTGGTGACTTTAGGAGAACAGTGAATGGTGAGCAGTATGAATTTACTCAAGATCTTCGAAAATTAACATCGCCAAAAATTAGACTGACCAAATATAAGGCCTTTAGATTAGACTAAACAGGCCACTCAAGAACACCCTATGCCTGATTATTGAACCAAGTACAAGTAGATTTGGTTGTCTTGCAGGAAAGTCCACTGATAGCTTCAGTCTTTGCACCAAAGGCATCAAAGTTCTTTCCAAAATGGCCAGATCAGTGGCCAGATCTTCAAAGAATCCATGATGTCTTGCTACAGTATGTCACTTTTTGCTTGTATTAGCTATGCTAGTTTTTACTTCATAGTAACTTGCACAACTTCTGTTTTTAAAACCAACATGAAAATGAACTGTGATAAGATTGTAGATTGAGATATGACATTGTTACCACATCACCCACCCCCAGTTTTTGTCACACGCTACATTTCCTTAGATTAAATGGACTACTGCTTAACTTTGTAGACCATGATGCACAAAACCCACAAAACCCTAATGTGTTTCCATGCACATACATGATCTTTGATCAACATGTTCTGGTAAGACGACACATGTGGCCACTGCAAAACTTTCAAAATGAGTCAAGACGTGCAGACCGGAGCTGGGGTCTATCTTGACATGAATGCAGCTTTACCCTGTGGTAAAGCTGAAAAGGTGTTACTAAGTATTCATGTGGTTGGAAGATACAGATCAATTTCAAGCTTGGCTTCCATAATCTTGTAAACAAGAAGCTCAAATAAAAAAATAGTTGTTAAATACATTCAAGCAGAAGAACTACATCTCTCAAAATATTTGACATGATTTATTTTACATTACAGAGAGCGACATGGGAATAACTATACAAAATTCAGCTGCAGTCCTTTTGTGCCTATATAAAAAGGGTGAATTTTAGTCGAATCAAGGGGAAAGTCCATGCCAGAACAGAGAGATTTCTCAAATAAATAAAACAGCTGAATAACAATATACAGAACACACTTATATTATGATCTTCAATTACTTTTGATTCATCTCGATGCTTTACAACTGTCAACATTTTTCTGTCAGCGAAGAGCAAATTTGGGTTTCTACCATTATTATCTTCATAATAATTCAAATTGTTGTTCCATAACGGAATTTAGTGTGGCATACATGCAGGGGAAAAGCTCCTCGAAGTTCTCATCCACTGAAATGTTTCAAAAGCATCTTATATTAACTTTAAATTTCTAAATGCTTATTTTGTGAGGTCTTTAACATATTGGAAGCCTTGTTTGGTGTAGTCACTAAATGTGGATGGAGCAACCGATAAGGCATGGATAGACTTCTGTACCCCTGAGGGGAAAAAATGGAGCGATTACTTTCTAGACTACATTACATTTACATTATATGTGTGCTATCTTTATATAAAAATCATCATTTACCTGAGTTCCATGCATCCAGTGGCGAGAACTCAATTTTCGGTGTGGCAGGAAGCTAAATATTTTAGTAAAAAAAAACAAAAAAAAAAACATAAACTGACTTGAAACAACAAAGGATAATACCACACAGACGCCACCATCTGGTCAGCATAACACATCAGTTACGTAAACTACACATACCTATGCTACCATGCAAAAATTTGGGGTTGGTAAGATTTTTAATGTTTCGAAAGTCTCTTATGACCATCAAAAATACAGTAATACAGAATTATTGTGATATACACTCTTTTTTGCACAGAAGAACTATTTTTGGTTCTGTGAACAATTCCTAAAAGAGCCATTTTGAAGAACATTTTAAAAATGTAAACCTTTTTTGAGTTGTGAAAGTTCTAAAAGAACCTTTTCTGCATTTGAAAGGTTCCATGAATGTTCAAGGTTCCTCTAATTCTTCAGAAGTCATTCTAATGTTCTGTATTGTTGTTCAACAAACATTTATGTTGATTATTATTTTTTTTAATCTTTCAGGATTCTTTGATAAATAGAAAGTTCAAAAGACTTTGGAAATCAAAATCTTTTCTGACGGAAATGCTTTTACTCTACTTTTGATCAATTTAATACATCCTCGCTGAATAAAAGTATTCTTTTATTTAAGGAAAAAAATTCTGAATGGTGGTGTACTGTGGTGTTTCCACTGTCACACCTTCGTAAATGAATATAGGTCATGGCTTAGCTGATGACTTCAGTGCTGTCATCGAAAGTCTACCTTTGGTTTCAGTAATACACTAAGTTTCAGAACTTATCATACCTCAAAGCCGAAATACTTCATCCACTCCTCCACAGCGGGTGGGATGGCAGCTTTAGCTCGGCCCAAGGCGACAGAACCCTCTTTGCCATCTCCAAGAAGTCCTGAATCATATGCGACATATAGGGCGCCACCTGCAATAGTAACTTTTGTTGCAAACCTAAAACATACATCAACACAAATCCAGTCATTCAAAGTCAAAAGACGACACTGAGATAAACAGTATTTATATATTTTTATATATTTATATATTTTATACATTTTTGCAAGCTACTTGAGTTATTATGAGACAGTGTTGAGGTTTTAGGTTGACTAAAATTCAAAACAGAAAAACAATATTTAATGTTTACACTGTTTAAGTTCTTGCTAAATATACTTACTAGCACACTAGCTCTCTTCAACCTACTAAGAAGATAGCTACTTAAATACATGCTAATTTAATTTATAGCTAACACAATATTATAAAACTATATAAAACACAATAAAGCACAAAATATGTCAGTCAGCAACTATCAAGCCCAAACACACACTTGTAAGCTAACTGCTAATTAGCTCCATATACAACGCAAACAGAACGTTACTTACTTGACTACAGGCAAAATCTTGGCAGCCATGGTCCTAAATGCAATACTATGCTATTCAGCACAAAACTGTGAAACAAAACCCTACTTTAAAAGATATTTTGCTTTGTCTTGACAGCGAACTTCACTGACAAGGGCATTTGCACCAACAGAAACAGCTGGTAGCAATAAAGTTCGTTTTGAATGTAGTAACACTTTCATTATCCGCACGTTCGACAAAATAGACGTCGGGTAAATGAAAACAAAAATGTGTTATATGTAATTTGAAAAATTAAACAAATTAAAAGCAGACGATTGTAAGTGTTTGTTTAATAGACATTTGCTGTTGTTTATTTGATGAATGTGCCGCATTGATAACATACTGAACTTGTTGTCAGCCACTTTGTTTCAGTATAGGTTGTTTGCAATCACGTGATTTTGAGGACGCGCGAAATGCAGCTGGAGGGCAGGAAGTGATTTTTCTCTATAGGAATCAATAGCAGAAACTCAAAATGACTGTTTTCAGTTGTTTATGGAAATCGGTCAAATCGAGAAGTTTTATTTCATATCGTGTATGAACATCTGCTGTTGCATAAGGAGGAAAAGGCAAGAAATTCACTGAAAAAAAATGGGAAAAGTGGCTTGTAAACCTGCGTCTGCGGTCAGGAGGAGAGTCAGATAATGATTGTGTGTGCGAATGGTTAATAAAAGATTAATAATATTAAGATATGAAGAAATATATAAATAGATACAGGGTGAGACAGTGAGAATTCACTCAATGCTAAATGCCACAGGTACATACAATGCAAATAAGATATTATATTTGCAGTTGATTACAATTGAACCTTGTGAGATTGCGATAAATTGAAGTGAGTCACAGCTTTTTAGTGACTATACAAAAGCGCTATTTGCTCGCTTTCTAGGCTATAATCAATACAGAATTTGAAAAAAGTTTCGCTTTACATGCTGCCAACAGGACCAATGGTCAAAAACCCTGTACAGCAGTAGTTTTAGGAGTGACATATACCCTGCATCCTTCATATAAATGTGGGAATCACTTTCGAAAGAGTTTGTTTGCTATCAGGCTTAGTTGCGTAGCTTATTTCCACCGCCTCGATGACAGGCAACTGAGGCAGCTATTTCAATTTAGTTGAAAAATCACTCCTCTTCATAACATAAGGATCACATCCAACATATGTTGTGATTTTCTGTTTACACGTTTCTCTTGTACAGTACAGACATTCCTCCATCTCATCCGTTCTGCTTTTTCAGTCACTCCTGAAAGCTCGCTGCATGTGCAGGGTTTTGTGGCTATTGGTCCTGTTAGCATCACGTAAAGCGAAAATTGTATTCAAATTCCGAACTGATTGTAGAAAGCGAGCAAATAGCGCTTCCATATAGTCACTAAAAAGCTGTCACTCACTTCAATTTATTGCAATCTCACAATGTTCCGTTATAATCAATGACGCTCTCGGAACTACAAATATAAAATCTTACATTGTGTCTACGTGTGGCGTTTAGCATTAGGTGAATTCTCACTGTCTCACCCTGTATATATTTATATATTTCTTTATTAATATCTTAACATATTATTATATCTTTTCTTAACCATTTGCACACACAAGCATTATCCGACTCTCCTCCTGACCACAGGCGGAGGTTTACAAGCCACTTTTTCCTGCGCTTTTCAGTCAATTTCTTGCCTTTCCGTCCTTATGAACAGCAAATTTTCATACATGATAAAAGATATTTTCTGGTTTCTCGGTTTGACCGATTTGGGCATCCATAAACAACACAAAACATAGGCATTTTTGAGTTTCTGCTAGTGATTCCTATGGAGAAATATCACTTTTGCAGAGCCAAATGGGAGGAGCTGGAGCTCCAGCTCCCCCTCGCTGGAGGTAATGGGTGGAGATAGGCACCTAACCACACCCTAACCCTACCCCTTACCCTATCCTAACCCTAACTCCACCCATTAATTCACACAGAGGTGGAGCTGGACCTCCAGAGAGGGGGAGCTGGAGGCCATTTGGCTCTGCAGTGAGCACTACTTGGCATTTCGCGCCACAGCAATGACGTCATGTGCAAACAACCTACTATCAATTAATTGAAGTGAGATATTGAGATATTAAATGAGACATTGCGATTTAGCGTTAACAGGATCTTTCTATAAACTTAAACTTAAAAAACTAGATAGTTTAGCCATAGTACTGAAAATAATTCTATAACCTTGACTTTCGCTTTTTATTCCTAGCCAGGCATTTTGTTCTGTATTTTATAAACGCACACATACATAAGAAAAATCACAACTGAATTCAAATAAAAACTCAAATAAAACGAAAAGGATTCCTAATATCCCGTCATTATAATATACAGTCTCCCAATTTTATGCTCCTCATAAATCGGATTGTACTTTGAAATGGCTCCGCCTTTTGACACACATATGATCCGGTTCTGCTAGTTCTGTGGTTACAGCAACTACTGTTTTTTGACAGCTGATCGGTTCAACTTAGCATTTCTGTAAGTTGTGTATTTGCATCTTCCACAGATTTTCTCAAATGAATCTTTATGTCAAGTTGTTGCTGTGCAGCATATGCGTTGCTTTCATTGCGGTCCGATGGAGTGCTCCGTCATTTAATAAGGGTGAGTTGAACGACCGCCTTTCTGTTTATCTACGTGCTGTAATAAAATGTAATATTCGTATAACCTATAATACCACATTAAAGTCATGTGCAAGACCCAGTAAAATCATGATTTAGGAGGAAGATTATTTTTTGTTCCTTTCTTCTGGCAAGATTTGTGGTGGAATTAATGCCTTGCTGATGAGATAGGCTGTTATGTATGCTGTGTAATAATAGTATTTTTGAAACGTGACATTATTTTAAAAAGTTCTCAAAACCCAGATATCATATTCCAAAAAATAACCAGAAATTATGTTTCAGAAATGAGCAAAAACACTGTGTAGAAAAATACAAAAAAGAACAATATAACCAGGAAGAAAGTACTCTGTAGTCTGCATAACTCTAACTTGAAAAGTCATGACCTTTAGCGTTATCTATTTGTGTTGTGCAAGGCAAGATAACAATTATGTGAACAAATGCTTATGCCTAATGTCATTTTACTGCCTAAAATTGTTTTTGAATTAAACATCAAATTCTATGCTTATGTTTCACCATCACTTAATGTGTGCAAGTGAGTGGGCGAGTGTGTTTAACTCCTACTGAACTGGCCCATTCATAACATTTCATACAGAGCTGATTATTGCACTATATCTCCCATTTAGGTCACTGTAAATTGATTTTCTGCATTTGGCAATGTGGTAGATAATCCTTGATGTCTAACATTTGATGGTCATCAACATGAACTTTCATGTTGAGTATAAAAGTGCCACACAGATCATCACATATTTGCTTAGCATGCATAAATACTGAATTCCGTAGCCAAAAACCCAGTCAAAAATCAATCAAGGCTTTTATTTACCAGGCCACAATGACATTTATGCAATTAAGAATGTGTGACAAGCAAATGAGCATCTCTGTCCTGCAGCAGTTGTACCACCTTGTTTTACCCTCAGAATAATTGCTGTTACCATAGAGCATTTGTTGGAGTACAGAGAGGCTATTGGAGAAGTTTAACATAGCTTCCTATCCACAGTCAATGTGACTAACAGAAAAGGGCTATACATAAAATCTGTGTAATCCTAGAAAGCTTAGAAAGCTGGATTGGTTATTTGACCTTTATGGACATTATATACACTGTTACAGCATTATGAGGCATCTTTATGCAATAACTATCATTTATACAATGTCTACACTAGGCGTAGTCTCACAAAGCCATACATTCAGAATAACAGCATTAGTTTTCCCAGCAGGCACCGGACATCAATATAACGTCAAGTTGACGTTGGACCCCAACATCGTACAGATGTTGCATTTTGGTTGTGTATGAAAATCGGGTTGACATCAATATCTGACATTGACTTAACATTGGATTTTGGTTACGCAACCTTAAAACAACAAAATATCAATGTCAGCTGATGTCGGTATTGAACATTAATTTAACGTTGAAATTAGACATTGAATTTACATTGAATGTCACCCGATGTCGCAACCGACATGAGCGACATGTAAAGCAATGTTCATTTTGTTCAGCGTCATATTTAGTGGTGTGAAAATGTATAGCATGTAGCCAATAAGTCATTCAAGAACATTGTCTTTAGTGGTCAAAAGAGCTCATTATCACAGTTGGGAACACAATGGATTTCTTCTCCCATGAGGGGTTTTGGCATCACAACGGCTTTGTTTCTACGTTAGATAATTAAAGGCACACATCTCTCGGAAATCCTGTAGAATTTAACTAAATAAATGACGACTTCCTGAAGTGTTTCCCATTTTGTGTGCCTTATGCATCAGACGTTTAGCCAACAGTCTGTGAGCATGTAAATGGCATCACTGGTGATAAAAGGTTCCATTGACCTTTGTGGCACCAATTGCGTCCAGTGTAGACATGGTGTTAGGGCCTTCTTGTGCATGACACAGCATTCTAAAAATGTGGTGCTCAACTCAAGACATTTTCCCCATTCGATTGCCTGTTTGCATTTTTCAAAGCAAAACTGGCCTTGTTCTGTGTGAACCCTGTTGAAAAATCCAACACATGCTGGTTAGGTATGTTTTGAAGCATGGCTCCTGGTTTGAGTTGGTTTAAGCTGGCCCTTAGCTGGTCATGTGCTGGTCATGAGCTGGTTTAAGCTGGTCACGTGCTGAACCTACAAATAAAGGTGCTTTAAAAGGTTCTTCACAGCGATGCCATAGAAGAACCATTTTTGGTTCCACAAAGAACCATCTAGTCAAAGGTTCTTTAAAGAACCATCTCTTTCTTACCTTTTTATAATCTGAAGAACCTTCTTTCACCCCAAAGAACCTTTTGTGAAAGGTTCTTTAGATGTTAAAGGTTCTTTATAGAACCATTTAGACAAAAAAGATTCTTCTATGGCATCGTAAAGCACCTTTATTTTTAAGAGCTGCTCCTGAGCAGGACCTAGTTGCGTAGGACCAGCTTAGGACCAGCACATGACCAGCTAAGGACCAGCTCAAACCAGCAGCCATGCTTCAAAACATACTTAACCAGCCTATGCTGTTTTTTTTTTCAACAGGGAACAGACTCATAGTCAGTATTATACCGTGAAATGTGTCTTTTTCAGAGTCCTTGAAGGGTGCCCGGGTCTTAGTGACTGGTGCCAGTACTGGCATCGGCGAGCAGTTGGCGTACCACTATGCACGTTTAGGAGCGCAACTCGTTGTCACGGCGAGAAGAGGAAATGTCCTAGAACAGGTCGGTTGGGTGTTCTTCTTTTATTCATCATTTTCATATGATTTCAGGATATCTGATTGCTTCATATGATCCATCTAAACTCAGGTTGTGAGCAAGTGCTTGGAAATGGGGGCTCAGAGGGCTTTGTACATCCCTGCAGACATGGCAAAGCCCTCCGATGCTGACCGTGTGGTGCAGTATGCCATCGAACAGCTCGGAGGTCTGGATTACCTGGTTCTGAACCACATCGGGCCCAGTCCATACAAAATGTGGGATGGAGATGTGGAGCACACGCGATGGCTGCTAGAGGTCTAGAATCACAAAAATGATTAGTGACTTTGTAAAGCGGTAGTTCACCTAAAAATGAACATTCTGTCATTGTTTACTTACCCTTGTGTTGTTTCAAACCTGTATGATTTGAAAAAAAAAAGATTTGCAAAATGCCTGGACTGCCCTTTTTTGGTTTTTGGGTAAAGTATACCTGTTATTTTTGATCCCATGTGATGTAAAACTAATTTGTTTTTCATTAATTTTATACCCACTTACAGGTGAATTTTCTCAGTTATGTACAGATGACGCAAAAGGCTTTGCCAACTCTTGAAAAGAGTAAAGGAACGATAGTTGTTCTTTCCTCCTTGCTAGGTGATTAAAATATTAACCTTTTAATATTTTAATATTCAACTGTAGCTTGTTCAACAAAGGAGCAAATTCTGGAATAACATCCATCTGTTTTCCACAGGAAAAATGTGTGGTCCCTTTGCTTTGCCGTATGCCGCAACTAAGTTTGCACTCAACGGTTTCTTTGGAGGCCTCCAGCATGAGCTAGCAATGCAAAAAAGCAATGTGTCCTTAACCATCTGCATACTCGGCCTGATCGACACAGATAGCGCCATGGAGAAAATCAAGTAAGAACAAGCTAACATCAAGATCTTTGGTTCTCTATGTTAATAAATGCAATGCAAATTTACATTTAGTTAAATGTGGAATCAGTTTCAGCTAATGAAAAACTTTTAGACATGAACAGCAATTCCGAGAAATTTGCTGGCATTGAATATAAAATTATTAATTTTATGAATGCCTCTAGTTTAAAGCTAAACACCACTAAAAAGGAGTAAAACAACAGATTTCGAACCAGCAGAAATTAATGAACAAATTTCATGCCTCCAGGCCAGTAGATGTCAGTTTAATCTCCGTAAATAAATTAATAATACATTAACAAAGTTTAACAATGTTTAAAATTGTAGAGTTTAACAGATTAGTTAACTTCCAGAAAGAATTCCCTAATAATTTACTCACCTCCATGTCATCTAAGATGTTCATGTCCTTTCTTCAGTTGAAAAGAAATTTGAGGAAAACATTCCAGGATTCCATACCGTGGACTTCAATAGGAGCCAACAGGTTGAAGGTCAAAACTACAGTTTCAGTGCAGCTTCAAAGGGCTCTACATGGTCCTAGCCGAGAAATAAGTGTCTTATCTAATGAAAAAAATCAGTCACTTTATAAAAAATAAAAAAAACCCAAAATATATATACTTTTTTTACTACAAATGCTCGTCTTGTACTAGCTTGAGTTCACGCATTATGTAGTCACGTTGAAAAGGTCACGCGTTACGTGGGCGGAAGTACCGACCCAGTGTTTACAAAGTTTTTGCCCTACCCTACCTTTTTGAACCAGAGTACACAGAAGAAGAACTAACCAAGTGTGACCTTTCCAACGTGATTACGTAATGTGACGTAATGTCACGGATGCGCATCACAGAACTAGTACAAGACAAGCATTTGTGGTTAAAAAGTATATACATTTTTATTTTTTGAGAAAATGACGGATCGTTTTGTATTAGATAAGACCCTTATTCCTTGGCTGGGATTGTGCAGAGCCCTTTGAAGCTGCACTCAAACTGCAATTTGGACCTTCAACCCGTTGGCCACCATTGAAGTCCACTATTTGGAGAAAAATCCTGGAATGTTTTCCTCAAAAACCTTAATTTCTACTCAACTGCAGAAAGAAAGACAAGAACATCTTGGATGACCTGGGGCTGAGTAAATTATCCTTTAAGTTTTACCTAGTGGGGCTAGCTCAGTGCTACAGCACTTCCTAACAAACAAATGGACAGACAAAGTCTAATTTGTGGTCCTAAATAGCACCTACTTATGCAACTCACACGTTCTTTATCACACATGACTGCTTAACCTGCTGATAAAAGGCTCTTTCATCATATCTCTGATGTGTTTAACGCAGAGGTTACATCAATATGACCGCCTATCCTGCACACGAAGCCGCCTGGCACGTTATCGAAGCTGGAGCAACTCGACAGTCTGAGGCCTTTTACCCTTGGTACACCTACTATGCGTGTCTCTTCAGGGATTGGTTCCCCTACTTCAGGGATCAAGCGATTCAAAACTCCTACACATATAATCCACAAGTTAATAAGGAACCAGTTACTAAAAGCTGACAGTTTCGTGGGAATCTGTGTGTGGAGCAGAGCATTAGCGGTTAATGCATGTGCTCTGATACACCAAGCCCTGGTGCTCATGAGGGTGAGGATCTTCTCCCTGTTGTTGAAGACTAAAAATAAAGCTTTATAATAAAATAACATTTAACCTGCTGAAAAAAATGTTATGAAGTGATTCATAGTACATCAACCAAGAACATATTGCTGCTGTGAAGATTTAAAGAGTTTAAACTTTGCGTATTCTCTTACAAAAATGAACCATGGTTTTATTTAACCACAGTTTTACTACAGATAAATGGTTAAACTATAGCTTAAACTATAGCAAAACCATGGTTAATTTGTGGTTATCATGGTTTAACTAGTAACCATGTTTTCTGGTTTTATTTGTAGTAAAACCATGGTTAATTTTCGTAAAGATTTTTCTATGTTCACACACTTCATGTACGATTAACTGTTTAGAATCTGTTAAAACCACATTTCATGTAATTATCAAGGATGTGAAACAGCCGATATTTTGTCTGTTTAGACTTGACTACATTTTATCTTTATAAGTCAGACCACTCTTAACTTACCTCATGTTTTCTTATCAGTGATTTACGCGATGTTTCTGACGCGAATATCTTGTATCAGACTCGACAATAAATATGTTCCACTAAAAGCTTGTCTCTTGAGTCTTATTGAGTGTACAACATTTGATAACGTTTTCAAGACCTTTATGATGTTTTAAACAAAGAATTGCGTCCGTTAAACGTCTACGTTAGTACCCGCGCTTAAAGGATTATTCAAATCAGGTAATACCGCGAAAACAAAACTCTAGAAAATATATACGTTCTTTACACTTTAAAGACTACATTTGGATGTTGTAACGCAATGTGTCCAGAAGAGGGCAGCAGTCTCTTGATAATAGCGACAACAATCTCTTATACGTGTTTGTTGTAAATTTGACCAGTAGGCGGTTTGATTGTTTGACCGCCAAGATTAAGATTTTTCTCTATGAAGTGAGTACTTCATTAGAGAGATGCTCCACGTTAATTCCCTGCAATTATCACGGGTGGGTCATAATATATTTAATTCACCGAAGAGCTAGAGGAACTGAAATTACACCAGGCTGTATTAATTCTCATGTACTTGACTGGGTTTAAGAGGAGAAATCAAAGCCAGAACCTCCTCCTACTCAACGTGCACTGCCTTACGCATTACGCATACACTATCTCTTTCTACTCACACTTTCCCCTTCTCTCTCAGACACACACCCACACATGCCCGCATACACACTCATGATGGGGCCTCTAGGGGGAAGGAACGGGCCCGGCTGGCTGGGATAGCAGCCAGTAACACCTGCAACAGATTAGAGCTCCTAATGCTGAGCAATAAATCCCCCACCCTCTCCAGCATCACCATGAACATGAACTGAAAAATCTATCTATCTATCTATCTATACTGTATATCTATGACTGATTTGTGAAAGATTTTTTCTTATGAGTCAGATCTTTTTAATGAATCAGTTGATCCAGGTTATGAAAACAATCTGAACAGTATGTGAAAGATTCCTTCACAAATCATTTTAATCAATTCTTGATTCAACATGCCATCTGCAGTCTAACTAGGCATCGATTTAGTCAGATTTGTTCCACTAAAACATATTTACATTTTATTCAAACAGCTTTAAAATAAATCTTAAGGAAAAAAAGAGAGACTAAATATTGCACATTTAATGGCTTAATCTTAAAATGTAACCTCCAAAATCCGATCTCTCTATACTTTATGAAAAGACCCCCAATGTTCCCAATTAGCAGAATTTAGAAACAGAACTGCTGTTGTTCTGAACCCAGATTTCCTGTTCACTGTGAGACAGTACTAGTTAAGAAGGGGGTGTTTGCAGTTAGATGAAAAGGGTGTGTTAGCCCACCCTCTAGCCTCCCAACCTCCCTCTCACCATGCTTTTCAAAAAGCACACAATGGTTGACACCTGTGTCCTTTCAGAGCGGCCAGTGTTATTGTTTACACACTCAGCGGAGGGGAGGAAGAGGCCACAAGAGCTGTGAAGCGGGCCAAAGCCGCAGCCCTTTACCTCCCTCTTTCTAATTAGGACGCTTCACCCGGACCCAAACACACTGTGACTGTGCCTCTTTATTTATGCACTAGTAGCAATTAAAATTAAAGAAATATGATCCATATATGTATGTATGTATATATGTATCTATCTATCTATCTATCTATAGATGAAGCAAAGACTGATTTGTAAAAGAATTGTTCTAATGAGACAGATCTTTTCAAAGAATCAGTTGATTGAGTTCATGCAAAGATTCTGAATGGTTCCTTGAATGTTCTTCTATCTATCTATCTATTTACAGTATCTCACAAAAGTGAGTACACCCCTCACATATCTCCTCAAGGGACAATACTATAGAAATGAAACTTGGATATATTTTAGAGTAGTCAATGTGCTTCTTGTATAGCAGTGTATATTTACTGTCCCCTGAAAATAACTCAACATACAGCCATTATTGTCAAAATAGCTGGCAACAAAAGTGAGTACACCCTAAGTGATAACAGCACTATGCCATTTAACCATGCAAAGCCACATGTCCTATTCATCATGTTCATGTTTTTGTCTGTTTGACAGGACCATACAAGTGTGTATTAGACCAGTTAATATTTGGTGGTTTGAGTACAATTCTCTCATACTGACCACTGGGTGTTCAATAAGGCACCTCATGGCAAAGAACTCTGAAGATTTGAGAATTAGAATTCTTTCTCTCCACAAAGATGGCCTAGGCTATAAGACGTTCAGTAACAACCTGAAACTGAGTTACAGTACTGTGGCCAGGGTCATACAGAGGTTTTCCAAGACGGGTTACATTCATCAGGTGCAGGTGCAGAACCTGGCTTCAAAAAACAGATGCATGAGTGCTGCCAGCATTGCTTTAGAGGTTGCAGAAGTAGAAGGTCAGCTTGCTCAGACCAGTGCTCAGACACTGCACACTGCAACACGTCGGTTTGCATTGGCGTCATCCGAGAAGGAAGCCTCTTCTTGAACTGGCTTACAAAAAAGCCCGCAAACAGTTTGCTGGAGACAACCTTTCCAAGAGTGTGAATTACTGGAACCATGTCCTATGCTCTGATGCGACTAATATAAACTTGTTTGGCTCAGATGGTGTCCAGCATGTGTGGTGATGCCCTGGTGAGGAGTACCAAGAAAACTGTGTCTCTCCTACAGTCAAGCATGGTGGTGGTAGCATCATGGTCTGGGGCTGCATGAGTGCTGCTGGTACTGAGGAGCTGCGGGTCATTGATGGAAACATGGATTCCATTATGTACTGTACATTTCTGAAGCAGAACATGATGCCTTCCCTTCAGAAACTGGTCCGAATGGCAGTTTTCCAACATGGTAATGACTCAAACACACCACCAAGATGACAACTGCCTTGCTGAGGAAGGTGCAGGTGAAGGTGATCTGATTTGAACCCTATTGAGCACCTATGGGGCATCCTCAAGCGGAAAGTGGAGAAGCATCATGTGTCTAACATCCAGCAGCTCCATGATGTCATTATAGAGGATTTGAAGATGATCCCAGCAACAACCTGTGCAGCTCTGGTGAATTCCATGCCCAGAATGATTAAGGCAGTGCTAGATAACAATGGTGCTAACACAAAATATTGACACTTTGGACACAGTTCACTTAGGGTGTACTCACTTTTGTTGCCAGCTGTTTTGACAATAATGGCTGTATGTTGAGTTATTTTCAGGGGACAGTAAATATACACTGCTATACAAGCTGCACATTGACTACTCTAAAATATATCGAAGTTTCATTTCTATAGTATTGTCCCTTGAGAAGATATACTACAATGATCGCTGAAATGTGAGGGGTATACTTACTTTTGTGATATACTGTATGTATGCATCTATCTATCTATCTATCTATCTATCTATCTATCTCCAACCATCCATCTATCTGGACATATTGCCCGATTCGTGAAAAATTGCTTAAGAGTTGAATCTTTTCAGTCAATCAGTTGATCTAGTTCACCAAAGCAGTCTGACTGACTTTGTGTTCACAAATTAGACTGATTCATTCTATTCATCTGTGCTATTATATATGAAGATAGTAGTGATGCATAATTCACGGAAGAAGTGTTCTTATAAATCAATTCTTTTTAGTGAATCAGTTCATCTACAGTATTTTACAAAATCAGTCTGAATGAGTCTTTTCTATCACCATTCTATCTGTGTCCTTATGAATTTGGAACAACATGGTGATGATCAGTAAATAATAACAGAACTCAATTTTGGGTGAACTATACCTTCAAGCACAGATTTTAGGGTGAGTTTCCGGGCGGCGATTATACTTCGTTGTATGTGGCGAACAACAAAAGGATATTTGGGCTTATTTGTTGTTTTTCCTGCGTGGTTGTCTGTTGGCTTGGCCTGTATTTGTGGTGATGTATTGATTAAATAATTAGGTGGCATCTGCCGTGAGTCCAAATGTGTATGCAGGCATTATTTCGACATGTTTTCGCCCTGTATCTGAGCTTAATGAAGTCCCATGCACAATTACGCATCTTTTTGTACCCTAGCCCTTCTCTTTCCCTCCTGTTTTGGGGGGCACATGGGTGGCAGGGTGGGGGTCAGATGAATTCTTCTTTCTCTCCCTGTCTCTTTTTCTCCATAAAGGAGAGAAAGACCAATTAACAAAGGATAAGAAGTGAACCGTAAATACCCTCAACAAGGCCCAGCAAGAACAAGAACTGGCTTTCTCGCTCTATCTCTCTCTCTCTTTCCCCCCATCTTCTATCCCCTCCACCTTTCACAAAGGGAAGGCTCGGAGCTTACAAAGTGCCAATTAACACTGAATGTTTGGCCCTTGCGCTTCCCTCCCGGAGCCGCTGACAGCGATGGTGTCTGGGTTAATACCGAAGGCCTGCAAAGAATTATAATTCTCCTCCTTCGCCCCCCTCCTCCATCTCTCTCTCTCCTCCTATCCTCAATCCCTTTATTTTGTTTCCAATGGGGTGGTTTTACAGTTCAGTGCACGTTCAAAGGGTGATATAAGATGACTTTCCAAAGAATTTTGTTTGGAGCAGAGGAGAGGGGAAGGGTAGGGGTTGCCATTGCGGTGGGGTGATTGGTTAAAGGACAGCGATTTAAAAAAAATAAATAAATCAGACAACTGAGGCTTCCTTTAGTTAGTGGTGTTTGGCAGTTTTAGATTTTAACAAAACCCAATCACTGACTAAATGGAAGTCCAGCGTAAAAACCTGTTCACACCAAGGACAATAACTATAACTATAAAGGTTTAAAAATAATTTTAATTCAAGCCAGTGGAGTCTACTCCATAGCCATAACGATAATAAGAATACAGAATACACCCGACTTTAAAGAGCCTCAAGGATCTTATAGGGTTTGCACTTACACAGTTTGGTCAGTAACCCGGATGCACGGCCATATTGGAGATACTTGGATGTAACAGCATTGATTGGACGGTTCTGCTAGATTATGCTGTCTATACCACAGAAAATGTGTGGAAGCTGTTAAATCATATACAGAAGGTAAGCAGGAAAGGGCGCAATAGTTTGGGAAAGTAAAGTTAATAGGTGGTAAAGATACGTATGAGCAGTATTAATTAAGTTATTAGCCTAATATTTCACCTACCTCACCGGAAATTATAACAAACACGAATGTTGTCAATATTCTTTCCATGGAAATCCTGGTTCAGTTTGGCCAACCACAAATGCCTTTTATTCCTCAGAGATTTTTTTGCACTCTTCTCCTTGATTTGTTATAACTTTTGGCAGTTTATAGCACTCCAAATGTTTTACCTGGTCCAACTGATTAGTACAGCCCAAAACATGACAATAATTGACCATTTTTAGCTGTTATAATCAGCAAAATTTGCGAGTTCTGTTTGGTTTGTTTACATTCAGTGTGTTTTTGTAAGCTTTTAGCCAAATTTTAAGTTAAGCACAAAGTTTTTTAATACCCTTATGAAAATTAACCATGGTTTTACTACAAATAAACCCCAAAAGCATAGGTAAACCATTAACCATGGTTTTGGTATTCTGACCACTGGAATTTGTAGTTAAACTGTGGTTTTACAAATGGTTATCAATACAACAAAAAACATGGTTACTACACTTTTACTATAATAAATCCATCGTTAGTTTTAGGAAAGGGTAATGTTACGTCGCGCGCGAGACGCGGCAAAAAAAAAAAAAAAATGCAAGACATGAGATGCAATGCGCGACGTGTTGCCAAGTCCACGATTTTCGCGCGGTTTTAGACTACTTTAACATTGTTTTTGCGGGTCGTTTTTCATGTCCGGGGGTTGAAGCGATCCCCGGGGGTTGAAGAAAATCTAAAAAGAAAATGTTTGTTTTAAATAATCCAGTCATAGTCAATAATGTCCGAGATTGATCCACTTGAGCTGCTCAAACTGAAGCGGAACAGTGAATGAACTCTTTTGAACAGAAGCCCTTTGTTTACAAGGTAATTAGCTATATCAAAGACATCCTATATTAGATTATACATATATGTGCACAATATAAATGTAGGCTAATATTACAACTTTCATCACATGCTACTCAGAATGTGTAATAGGCTAAGTCAGGTTGACAACAAAGACGGACAACAGCATAGGCTAAACTATTCACAATATTGTATTAGAAAACTATTCTCAAGGACAGTTTTCAGTTGTTAAATATATTAATATTGATTTAATTTTGCATGTTCTCACCCAGATATTATTTTCAGTGACTAAAATTTTAGACAAAACAAAGCTCACCAAAATCTAAGAATATCACATTGATGAAAGATGACTAAGGACACTTTTGTCAAACCCTTATGAAAATTAACCATGGTTTTATTAGAGTAAAATTGTAGTAAGCATGTTTTTTTGCCATATTGACTACCATTTATATTTATGTTTTACTACAAACACCATGGTTAAAGTGTAGCAAACCCATAGTTAGATTGTGGTTACCATGGTTTAACTATAATAACCATGTTTTTTTGGTTTTATTTGTAGTAAAACCATGGTTAAAAGAATTTAACAAAGTAACACAGAGTATCCTAGCATCAGTGATGGGAAATATGTGAAGTTTGCACGCATACTCAGTAGCACATACCTACTGCAGGCTACAGTGGGTGTCACTATGCAGGTTTGGGTCGTTTCGTCGATCGTATAGCAGTGACATGGCTGTTTCTCCTCTTTGGCTGGTCTCATAAATCAGCAGGCTAAATAAAAGAGAGGGCAAATGGGGTTAAACCCTTGAACATGCCCACGTCTCCAGTCTGGACATCCTTCAAAGTCAATGTGGGATCAGTTGATCATCAGTGAAGATCACAGTATAAAAGGAAAATGTGACCTCAAATTAACCTTGTCTAGTCTCGAGTCTAAACGCATGACATTTTACTGATGACAGTGAACTGCAGAGTCTGTAACTGTGGCGATCAGGATAAAAGTGGTAGGACAGTTACTTAAGGTTAAACTTTATCAGATGAATACATAATATAGAACACCAAAAACTGTAGGACTTTCGAATGAGATCCTCACAAATCAATGTAAATACAGCCTATATTTTGAAAACTAGTAGAAATATGTCTTTTTAACATGTCGGGGACAGCTAGGTCTTCAGTGCTGGCTTCAGAGAGACAAAATGTGCATTTTCCCCTCCTCTTGCATCTGTTTTTGTGCCGGGGTGGAATTTCCCAAGTGTGTGTCTGCCTGTCTGGGGCCTAGCTGACCTCTTCAGGAAGGTGAGGAGAAGATAGAAAGAGGCTGGGAGAAAGACAAAGCTACAGACAGAGAAAGAGGTTGGTCGACAAGTGCTATTGGGTGCAGTGACTCATGAGACAGTATAAAGAGGTGATGTGAAGGTCAGGCAGAGAAGAAAGAGCTCATGAAGATTGTCAAGCATAGGCCCAGGCACAAAAAGCATATACATATACAGTTTTCAGTAGCAATTACTCTAGTCTTGAATGCAATCGTTGAACAAGCCCATCATTATGTCAACAACGGTCGCTATTGATCATGTGTGAGTAATTTAACGTATCAACTTCTAATGTATCAAAGTATTCTAAATATTTTAGAGCTGGCATAATTATACCTAGCTTAATCTTCACATATGACTTGGAAGCAAACAAAGAGATGGTCGGTTGAAGACGGCGTGTCACCTCACACAGCGCGAGAGCGGACCAATGGAAATGATTAAAGAAAATATTCAACATCTGGGAGCGATTGCCCCAGAAGACGAATTTCAAAGTGTATGCAAACGACAGCGCAAAAAGCAATTGCACAGGATCTACCAATTTGGTATCTTATTCACATCTTGTTCCGTGACTTTTGACCGCATGTATTCATACATTTATGCATGAAGGCGCTGTGTCTCACACACACTCGAACCTTTCACGGGCAACCTGTTGTTTTCCTAAGGATGACCCTGAAATTGTTTAGACTGCACCACATCCACTGCCATTGGCTTTGGACTTGTACAAAGAGCAGCTGTGAACTGATTTACGATGATTTGCGAGATAATTATGTGAACTTTCGTGGGAGGAATCCCTTCACATAAAAAAAAAAACTGTAGAACAGGCTATATGTAAGTTAAAGGGATAGTTCACCCAAAAATTAAAGTTTTGTCATTATGCACCCTCATGTCATTCCAAACCTGTAACACTTTTATTAATCTTTGGAACACAAATTAAGATATTTTTTTATTAAATCTGAGAGCTTTCTGATCCTGCAAAGACAGCAAGTACCACGACGCATGCACGGTCTTTAATCTGCATGTTGTGGTACTCTCCAAAATGGCGCTAGGGTGATGTGGAGGTTCAGTTTTTTTTTTGTGCAACAAAAAATCTTCTCGTACCTTCACAAAATTATAGTTGAACCACTGATGTCACGCGGACTATTTTGTCAATGTTCTTGGTACCTTTCTGGACTTTTAACTTGCTAGTACCGTTGCTGTCTATGCAGGGTCAGAAAACTCTCAGATTTCATAAAAAATATCTTAATTTGTGTTCCGAAGATGAATAAAGGTCTTGTGGGTTTGGAACGACATTAGGATGAGTAATTAATGTCAGAATTTTTTAATTTTTGGGTAAACTAACCCTTTAAGCTCTAACATGTCGTTAATTACCACCTAAAAATAATCAAGGGTGAGAGCGTTGTAAAATTATAGCCACAAGACTCAAACATTATATGTTTTACCATGGAATAGTGTCATAAAAAAAGCTTACTGACCTTTTAATGCTGATATTTCCACAAATACCCACTTTTAGCAAACATTTTAAGATTGCTCTCTACTGATGAGAATAACAAAACATTTAAAAACGCTTCTAGCATTCACTTCCTAAAGGAATAGTTAACCCAAAATTGAAGATATTTTGAAAAAAATGTCTCAGGGTATGTTTAGACATCAATGATGATGTACTAAAAACAGCAAAGATTTTCCATTGCGTTTTTGCAAAGTTTTGCGCACAGATGATAATTTTGTCAAAAATTATCATTGATACATGAAAATGACTAAAATGCTGTATTATTCATGGCAGGCCAGTAGTTGGCGATGTGACTTTGTAAGAAAACACTACGCACCTGCGCACATACCTATAGACTGAACACGTAATACACAATTGCATGACCATTTTCACAAATTTGCATTTTTGTAAGTTTACACAGATGATAACAGTATTGTTCTGAAAAAAATTGCATTTTGAAACCTGTTTTTAAAGGTTTGCATTTTCTGGACACGACAAACAGCGAAAACACACAAAACATTTTCTGCATTTAGCTGAAAATGGTGTTGTGTAAATGCCCCCTCAATGTTTTTTTTTTTTTTTTCCCTCCCGTACAATATACAGTAGTCAACATTTGAAGTGGATCAAAAAAGTCCATCAGAGACAAGAACGGTATATTGTTTTGGTTTTAGGACAACTCTGAAGATAGGTTTTGATCCACTTCAAATGTTGACTACTGTAAATCAATAAGCACCTATGTTGTTTGGTTACCAGTGTTCTTCAAACTATCCCATATGTCCCATAAAAAATGATGTCATACAGGTTTTGACTGACATTAAAATGTATGATGACATTATCACAAAGTTTTCTGATTTATTACAGTTTAAGTCAAAAGTTTAAATACACCTTGCAGAATCTGCAAAATGTTCATTATTTTACCAAAATAAGATGGATCATAGAAAATGTGTGTTATTTTTTATTTCTTTTTTTTTTTTTTTAGTACTGACCTGAGTAAGATATTTTACATAAAAGATGTTTACATATAGGTGGTGAAAACTTTTTGAATTTGAAGATCAGGGTAAATTTAACTTATTTTGTCTTCTGGGAAATATGTAAGTATCTCCTCATTGTAAAAAAAACAATTTATGGAGTCAACTTAAAATAATTAAGTTGTACTAAGTCACAAATTAGATATTTGAGTTGACTAAACTAAAAATTTGGTTTGTTAAACTTAAAAGCTGGGCGTTAAAATTTTAAGTTGAATCAACTCAAATATATAAATTGTCACTACAACTTAACATTTCAAGTTGACCAAACTTTTTTGAAGTTGACTCAACAAATTGTATTTTTCTTCTGAAGGGCAGTACTAAATGAAAAAAAAAAAAAAATAGCCAAAATAAGAAAAATGTACACATCTTCATTCTGTTCAAAAGTTTTCACCCCCAGCTCTTAATGTTATGTTTTTCCTTCTAAAGCATTAATGAGCATTTGAATCTTCTGTAATAGTTGTATATGAGTCCCTCAGTTGTCCTCAGTGTGAAAAGATGGATCTCAAAATCATATATTCATTGTTGGAAAGAGTTGAAATACACAAAAATACTAAAAAAACCAAAGAATCTGTGGGACCTGAATGATTCTTCTGAAGAACAACAGGCAGTTTAACTGTTCAGGACAAACAAGGGAACAACTAACACTAAACACTGAACACTGAACAACTAATATTAAACAAACAAACAAACAAACAAACAAAACACAGCTGTGTATCATTCATGTAACAACACAGTATTACGAATCAAGTGTATGTAAACTTTTGAACAGGGTCATTTTTAGAAATTCAACTATTATTTTCTCTTGTGGAGTATATGTAAACCTCTTTTATGTGAAATATCTTATTCAGGTCATACTAAATAACTATGGTAATATAACAATCAACAGGGTTAATGCTGAACTTAGATAAACAACTTTTAAATAATATTTCGGCTAATTAAAATCTAACTAAATGCAAGCTTCTATTTTCATGCATTTTGTTTTCATTAAAACGTGCATAATTGTTAATATACAACAATAAGTATTTAGGACAGGGCAACGGGATGGGTCAAAAATTGACATTTTTATGAAGAATATTAAATCAAATAAAAATGATGGATTGCTGTAGTGACAACATATTTATAGGCCAAAATCCAGAAATTAGCATTTTAGCATTTTCAGTTCCATCGTCCTGAAGTCAATGGGTTTTTGAATGGGTTTGAGGTTAAATGCTTAAAATAAAGTTTGTGGTTCACATAAACTCAAGATATTTTCATGGTTTATTCTACGACACAAAACACATCAGTAATACCTCTTTTCCTTTAAAGACGTCATCGGATGCCCATTTTCCACAAGTTGATATGGTTCTTTAGGGTCTTAATGAAAAGTCTATAATATACTTTGGTTAAAAATTCTCAATGGTTGTGTAAAACAACACCCTTTTTACCTTGTCAAAATAAGCTTTGCAAAAATCATCCCATTCTGAGGGGATTGTTCCTTTAAATGCAAATGAGCTCTGCTCGCCCCGCCCCTCTCTTCTCTCTGCTGCTCTGAGAGCTTGTTTACTTTAGCTACTTGCTAACTAGCACATTATTAGGAAAGGTGATTGCAGAGATTCATAAAAAAAAACCCCTTATACTTCTGCTGTAGGTAAAGCTGGATCATGAATGATTTGCACGAACATAGACGCATTTATGTAGATCGGGAGGCGCATTCCCTTCACAAACAAACATAATCCACTGCATCTTCAGCGGCTCAGATGTCGGGAGTAAATGACGACCGCTATGTTCATTTTTACATCCAACAACACAACACCTCAATTGCCCAATCGGAGATATTCTTGTCTAACTTACATCCCTGCTCTGGCATCGAAACAATGGAGGTTGGAGTGTTACAGCTGATCTGAGGTAAGATGCTCATGTCAATCAACTATCATGGGAGCGGCTTCTGTCGGCATCTGAGAACGGCTCGATTTGTAAAAGGGGATATTATTTTTACAGATTAAATTAAAAACCACTGCATGGATTTTTATCATTACAGAGTAGATTTGTACATACACTGACAACACACATTAATGTTCAAACAACATGAAAAAGTGAACTTTGCATCCGATGACCCCTTTAAAGGGATAATGAAAATTCTGTCATTAATTACTCACCTTCATGTCGTTCCAAACCCGTAAGATCTTTGTTCATCATTGGAACACAAATTAAGATATTTTTGATGAAATCCAAGAGCTTTTTGACCCTGACAGCAACACAGCTACCACATTCAAGGCCCAAAAAGGACATCGTTAAAATGGCCCACGTGACATCAGTGGTTCAAGTGTAATGTTATGAGGATGAGAATAACAATTTATTCAACAATTTACTACCTTTCTGGGCCTTGAACGTGAGCAGGGTCAGAAAGCCTTCGGATTTCATCAAAAATATCTTATAATAACCTTAACAGAATTTTCATTTTTGGGTGAACTATTTCTTTATTTCTATTATTTATCACCAATTTTGCAGATGATATGGCATATATACGCTCCATCTCAGCTGTGGCTTTGATGGCGGCACAGTAGCAGGATAATCTCTCCACACAGTAGCTACTGTTTCCCCTTCATCCACCCCCTCTCTATGCCTCCCTCCAATGCGCCAATCTCCCCCAGCTCCGGTCTCCCCTTCACAGCTTGCTGTGACCCATCTTGCACCTCCCGGAGTCCACAACAGCCGCTTGGTGTGTGAAGAGGGTCAGGAGTTCAGTGCGCGACTCCGTCCGTCCCCCCTCTCTGTGCAGCGAGCGCCCACTAGGTTTATAATTGTCTGCTTTTGGCATCCAGGGCAGGTTCAAGCGCAGTGCAGTGCTGGAGAGAGAGAGAGATGTGTCTTATTAAACAGTCACTGATTAGATGCAACTAATTGACAGGGCCTTGTTTTTACTCTCCTTTTCCCAGCTATAGCTCTCTTCCCGACAGACAAACACACACCTCCCTCTGTTTGTGTCCTTGTTATTCATCCTCTCTTCCTGGCATCAGAACATTCACATGGAGCTGCTGAATTCTTTGTAGGTATTTATACTTTAATTAAGGTGTATTTTTATATGATGGTTGGTTGTCAATCGGCTTGTCAACTTTAAATGGCCACCTGTAACCATCATCTATATAATAATAATAATAATGAATTATTATTATTATATTTTAGTATTTATTTTGTGAAAACATTTATATTTGGATATTTAATAAATACAATTTAAACTAAAAATTAAATAAAAATAAAATTTATATTTTCAGGTATTTCAGGGAGCATGACATTTAAATTTAATGTCAATATTTTTAAGTTATCTAAAAAAAAGGAAAAATGTAAACCACATTATTATTATTATTACTATTATTATTATTATTATTATTATTTATTTTGTAAAACACTTATATTTGAATATTTAATAAATAAAAATGTTAACAAAAATGTTTAAAATGTAAATATTATTATTATTATTATTTATTTTGTAAAACACTTATATTTGAATATTTAATAATTAAAAATGTTTAAAATGTAAACAAAATTATTATTATTATTATTTACTTTATGAAAATATTTATATTTGTATATTTAATTAATAAAATTTAAATAAAAATTAAAAATCATTTAAAATTTTCATGTATTTGTTGGAGCAAACCTCATGACATGAAATTCTAAATTTAATGTCAGTATTTTCATTAAGTTATTTGAAAAAAGGGAAAAAAATATAAACAAAATTATTATTATTATTATTATTATTACTATTATTATTATTTACTTTGGAAAACACTTATATTTGAATATTTAATCAATAAAAATGGTAACAAAAATGTTTTAAAAATGTAAACAATATTATTATTATTTATTTTGGAAAACACATATTTGAATATTTAATCAATAAAAATGGTAACAAAGATGATTTTTTTAGAAATTTAAAATGCAAACAAAATTATTATTATTATTATTCATTTATTTACTTTGTGAAAACATTTATATTTGGATATTTAATGAATAAAATTTTAATTCCAAATAAAAATCAT